>BMAO01036450.1:0-14214 GCA_019973975.1 Trichonephila clavata | reverse complement strand
AATATTAAGTTGGCATTGTAAGAATACTCAATGTTCAAATCATTTCATGTGATTCTTAAAGTATGTTTTGAAAGAAGGAAATAAACAATATTATATATATATATATATATATATATGAAAAATTTCTCAACTAAACACAGCATTTCTAAAATCAAAGCATTCGTTAATCGTTAACTGTGTTTCTTAAACTGTTTCTCGAAAAAAAAAATTCAACAGTTTTGATTAAATAGACTGTCTTGGAATTCATTATTTTTAATTTTCTTATTATGCTCTTGAATAACTTAAAGTGAACTGAATTCGTTAGCACTTTTGGATAAATGATCAGACAATATTGTGAAATTCAATAACTTCTATTTAATCTAATATCTAATTGTCTTAATGGTGAATAACAAATGAAACCAAAATAAACCCTAAACCCTAATCAATTGCAATTAAGATTCAGATAATTTTTTGCAGAAAAATTTGAATTACAGTCACGGTTCCAAATCCAAAATAAGTTAAACATCAATCAGACGTAGGCTCACGAATTTAAACTAACTCGAAAATTACAATACAAGTGATCGAAGTCAATTTTTACTCTAACAACAGCAAGCACATCTTATAATTACAATCTCTGAACCTCTTCGTCTACAATTACAGTCTCAACATCCTTACGTTCCTACTTGAGATCTCTTTAAACAGCAATTCTTATCTGAATCTCTATCATGGTTTCTTCAGAAGAGAGGTGAGGTTCTCAAATCAATCAATTACCTATGAAATAGATTTCCCTAAAGGTTAGTTGAAAACCCGCTACAAACTTTGCTGCCGGCTTTCAAAGCTTTTCCATTTTGAGTGAGTGAGTGAATATTAACGTCCCACTGTTCAGCTACACGAGGCTTTTGGGGACGGTCCGCGTAATTTTGAGCCATGGTCAAGTGACGCGGACGACACCTGAGCTGGCACCACCCTCTCCTAACTACCACACCACACCAACGGGAGGACGTTTGAGCTCTCGACGATTTTACGTGCATCGCCCTACACGGCAGGTCTTCAGTGGTACTGGGATCGAACTCATGACATGCTAGCCACGATCCGATGCCTAGACCACTTGCTACCGCGGCCACGCTTATCATTATACTTAAGGTATCCGACTACTCGCTCCAACTTTAAAAAAAAAATAGAGATATGGGGATTTTTTTGTTGGTTTTGAGATTTGTTTAGTACATTTTATGAAAAAATATACTAAAATTAAGAGAAGAAAAAGTAATTATAATTACTAAAATGTGGGAAAAAATGGGTAAAAATTGACAAAAAATAACATAAACGTGGCCCATTCTGTACCAAAAATTTATGAACAAATTTTCAATTTTCAAATTTGATGTGTTGTACGTTAATAATATTTTTGAAATGATCTTCAGGATAAGAATATCTTAATTTTTGCAAAAATTAGAGAAATTATCTTATTATTATATGAAATTGCTTAAAAAAACAGTGATTATATTCACATAAGGGAAGGTAAATTTTGTAAATGAAACAGTGATTGATAAATCTGAACGTTAAAACACGTCTAATATTATACAGAACATACAGAAAAAATTTCAGTTAATTTTTTCAAAACGTTTTGAGCCATCGACTGTGTCCCCATTTGAGCATTTAAAAAGTTTTTAAGTAAGACATCTTGTTTAAAATAATACCATCTGCTTTTACTAAAACATTTATAGTTTTTGTTCTAGTGAACGGAAAATAATAAACTTGATATTTTTATGAAGCTAAAAGATGGCATATAAATAAAATCATAAAAAAATTTTTCAATTTTTTGGCAAAATTTACAATTTTAGGGTAGTCGGATACTTTAAATTTTTCAGGAATTATTCTAACGGCGTTGTTTGATGAAAATTTGTTAAATTTTATACTTATTGGAATTCTAGATTAGTTGCAGTTTCAGAAAGAATTTGAAAATATGACATTAATATTTTCATGATTGTTATTTCGTGCTTCTATAATTCTTGATACTGTATATTGAAAGGCAAAAAGTTGCAAATAGAAGGAAATATGATTTTTGAAATAACCGAGACAGAAATAATAAGTACAATCCTACGATAAAATAAATAGCGTGATAAAATAAAATAAATTAGCGCTGTTGATAATTTTGAAATATAAAGAGTACTATTAAATCTCACTAAAATACGGTATAGAATATTGTGAGTGCTAAAAGGATAATAGTCTTTTAGATATGTTCTATATCGATTCATTTTTTCCATTCAATAAGTTGAAGATTTTACTTATCAGAGGATATTTCTCTGTTAAATGTTTAGATCTGCGATATTAGTAATAATTTACACATAACGTTTCATTTTCTTTCTTATTTGAAAATCCTTTGCTCTTTCTCACCCATTCGTAAATTTAGCAATAATTTCATTCCTACTCAAGTTAACTTTCTTTGAGGCATTTAAATATATCGTTGTAAATGAAATATGAAAAATAATCTAATACGGAAAAACAGAAGAAATTTTCTCAACCCCTTCTTCTTTTTGAAAATATATTAATCGAATACCAATCTCAATCCATTCGCGATGTTTAGTTATTGATAAAATCTCACTTCAATAATCTCTTAAAAGCTATCTGACAGGAGAATATTTCTTAAATTTAGAATAAATAAATTGATCTCAACGTACTTAAATACCCCCCCTTCCCTATTTTTTATAATTAAATATATACTGCTGTTTGTAAAAAATGTAACACATGAAGGAATCATCAGAATTAAAGGAAACTTAATGCACAAACGACTTGTATTAGTACAAATAAATAACGAAATTTTCAAAGCAAAAAAAAAAAAAAAAAAAATATTAAATGTCGAAATCTGTGTTTGTGTAGCCACCACGCTGCAATAAAGTGCTACTGTATGTCGGCATGGAGTCAAACAGATTTTGAATGTCTGCTTCTGGCAGAGAATTCCATATTGCTTGTATGCACAGCAAAAGTTCGCCTTTTGAAACAACAAGCACGCGGATCACGAGTGAGACGCCTCTACTAACCAAATCCCACATGTGCTCAAAAAGCAAACATATCGAGAAGAAGTTGCATTTTGGGCTGAACAGAAGTCCCAAACAGTGCTTGCAACATGTGAGCGTGCATTATCCTGCTGATAGATATTTGCAGGATGCCTTGAAGGATGGGAACGACTTCAGGCTATAGCACTTCACTAAAGTAACTGGTGCTATTGAGATTACCCTCATTTCGTAGCAAATTGGATCATTCATGATACGAAATCGCACCCCAAACCATAACTCCGAGTGTTGGGCCACTATGTAGTTCGATAACGCATTCTGGAAGGCAGCGTTTACCGGCATAGCGTCTAACACGAATGAGGCCATCATGGTCCACAAATTGGATCGTGGTTCATTTGAAAAAACAACTTGGTGCCAATCAGTTTGCCAGTCTCTGTGCTCATGAGCCCATTGCAGACGCAGTCGCCAATGGTATGCCATGAGGGGAATCCTGTATAAACGCACCCCTTTAACGCAATCACGGTAGCAGACGCCAACGAGTTGACGAAGCCGACATTATTACACCTGTAGCATTAAACCAATGCTGCCAAGCTTGGAGGAAGTGCCGGTCATTCACTGCCATGGAACAGGTGTCGATCGTCACGCGCTGGCGTCACCTTCCGTCATCCCCTAACAGTTTTCGAGTTGTTCGTGCTCGTTGGTCCACTGCTTCCAAACTCGCATCACTGTGGAACTGTTCCGCTGCACTCGAGCTTCTTTGCGCTATAGAAAATACTCCTTCTCGAAGGCTGATAATCCTTTCCCGTTCAAACTCCGTAAGTTGTTGGAATTTCTCCTTATTTCTTTGTGGAGGCATACTTAGGTCTCACAAAACATTCGCCACTATTAAATAAACATTAATTATTTTCAACGTCCCACTACAGCCTTTATTTTTACGCTTTTAGCATCAGTTCAGAGGCGCTGCGCTCATCACGCATACGCGTGGTTCTGAAACTTTACTATTTTACGTAACATCCTATAATTGATATTTGCTGCTAAGTTCATTTAATTCTGATGATTCCTTCATGGTGTTGCATTTTTTCAAACAGCAGTGTATTTTAAACTATCCAAGTAATAATTACCTTTTTTATTTCAACATATTTTTAGCTATGGAGTGGGATAATTTTTTTTAAGCAGCATATTTTAATTAAGTAATACTGGGGGGGGGGGGTACCCTGTCCGTCTAACCGCAGACCAATCCTAACACATAAGTTATATAATTGTTCATACTGATATTAAAATTCTTATAAATCTGTAATTTACGTATGTGTATTATGTAGTTCCATTTATTTGCTCTCCCCCCCCCTCAAAATTCCTTCTTGACATTCCTCTTTTGTTCAATTCATCACTGAAGCTGCAACATTCAACACTTCATTGATAAATTCCTCAGATTTTAATAAACCCGAAGCTCTTGCAACTTCCTGGAAAATTGAGTATTTAGATCCGTTGATTGGTAATAAGTTTTGTGTGAGACAACGCCTTTCTTTTTCCGAAACGATTTCAGTTTAGGCAATTGTTGCGATATTTTTCTGTGAGAGCTTTTAATAATGTACTATCACAACCGTATTGACGACATTATATAAAGCAAAGCACATGATTGCCAATTCAGCACTCATGATACGTGCGAAATCGGAGTTGCTAACTTGGAGAATTATCTTGAACTTTCGCATTGCTGCGGTAATACATAGTAAATTTATCAAAGCATCACGAAACTTTTTTATATATAAAGATAGATAGAGAACTAAACATTTGCATGGAAAATTAAGATTTAATTTACGGCTCATTTATCATATCTTTGCATTGACTTGCTGAATTGTTATGTCTAGGCATGCAATTAAAAATAGTTGATCTACTTAATCATTTCTATAAGATAATTCATTTTGAAACGATTACTAATAAAGTAAATAAAAAAATATATGTGAATACATCTTTTAATTAAAATTTTGATATGAACCTGTTAATTAGGTTAGCAATCTCTTAATAAAGTGATTTAAAGAAGTTGTGTGTAAAGTATTAGGAAATAATATTACCAAAGAAAGAACTTTTAAGCTTTTGCAAAGTAAAAAAATTATGATTCATTTACACTTTATAAAAACAACTGATAATATTGTTCTTACTTTCTCATCGGATGTCTTGAAAAACACGTAATTATATTTGTTCTAATATTACTTTCTTTCTCTCTTTTCAGAAATTAATTATTTTTATAATTGTACTATCTTCATTACTTTATAAATTATTATGTCTGGTTTTGATATTGATCATTTTAAGGTATCTGAAGGGGGTAATGGCCTTTGTTGCTCCATATCCCACAAAACATATAACTGCAAGGTACTGGGCTCAGAACCGTGATATATAAATGAATTACTTTATTTTACATTAAGTATCATCTGAATTACAATTTACATGTAAAATTGTTTTAAGAATATTATTAAAAAACATATTACTGAAATGTAATTTTTCTTGCCAAGAAATGAAGAAAGAAGGACATATTTTCAAAAAAATCTCCTTTGCGAAAAATGCTTCTATAAAAGTAACATTTTGATTTTACACTGCTGTTTGTAAGAGATGCAACACCATGAAGGAATCATCAGAATTAAATGAACTTTGCAGCAGATATCAATTATAGAATGTTACGTAAAATAGTAAAGTTTCAGAGTCACCGTGCTTCTGCACTGATGCTGAAACCGCATAAAAAGAGGGCTGTAGCGGGACTTTGAAAATAGTTAGCGATTATTTGTTAGAGGCGAACGTTTAGTGAGACCTAAGTATGCCTCCACGACGAAAGAAGGTGAAATTCTCCAACAACTTACTGAGTTTGAACATGGAAGGATTATCGGTTTTCGAGAAGGAGGATTTTCCTATCGGGCAATAGGAGCTCGTGTGCAGCGGAACAGTTCCACAGTGATGCGAGTTTGAAAGCAGTGGACCAACGAGCACCGAACAACTCGAAAACCTGGCAGGGGACGACGGAAGGTGACGCCAGCGCGTGACGATCGACACCTGTTCCACATGGCAGTGAATGACCGTGCAGCTTCCTCCAAGCAGTTGACAGCACGTTGGTTTAATGCTACAGGTGTACTAATGTCGCCTTCGTCAATTCGTTGGCGTCTGCTACACCGTGGATTGCGTGAAAGGGTGCGTTTATACAGGGTCCCGTTCATGGCATACCATTGGCGACTGCGTCTGCAATGGGCTCATGAGCACAGAGCCTGACAAGCTGATTGGCACCAAGTTGTCTTTTCAAATGAATCACGCTCCAATTTGTGGGACCATGATGGCCTCATTCGTGTTAGATGCTATGCCGGTGAACGCTGCCTTCCAGATGCATTATCGAACGTCATAATGACCTAACACCCAGAGTTATGGTTTGGGGTGCGATTTCGTATCATGGACTATCCAATTTGCTACGAATTGAGGGCAATCTCATTAGCACCAGTTACGTCCATGAAGTGCAACAGCCCGAAGTCGTTCCCTTCCTTCAAGGCATCTCTGAAGCTATCTTTCAGCAGGATAATGCACTCCCACATGTTGCAAAGACTGTTTGGGACTTCTGTTCAGCCCAACACATGCATGCATTTTAAGCTGTACAAATTGAAAACCGTGCAAGTATTGAACCTTAAGGACAAGTTGCAACGTCTAAATTACTGTCTTTACATGGATGAAGTTATACAAAACGATCATTTTTTCCATCAACTTGTATTTATTTTTCATCAAGAAACGTTACATATGAAAAAAATTTCATATTTTATCTTTACAATGACATATTAATTAACAGTTTCTGTTCATTCATCTGGGAATTACTAAATTTTGTAATCGAGTCATTCATTTCCGATATTCATTCCGAGTCATTCATTTAAAAATACTAGCTCCGGCTCTAAAGAGATACTTTAGCTATATATGAGCAAATTTTTTTTTTACTATAGAAAAATTTTTCTTAAACGTTTTAAAAATATGTTAAGATTTCTTCATTTTTTTGCCGAACAACTACATTAAAACAATTTTTTATTGTATTAAGAAAAATATTCTAATTAAAAAAAAGTTACATTAAATATTTGAAATTTTTTTAGAAAAACATGTCTTTATACCCACGGTTCTGAACTTTAATTTACTACTGTAAAGGAACTTTGCACCTTTATTACAGGCTTCATTTCAAGAAATAAATAATTTCTGTGTAGTATGTCATGTGAATACTTTGTAACTTTAGTTTTTAAATTATAACTTATTTCTTATTCTAACTTTACTAAAGCATGTATGAAATTAATAGCAAAAGTGCACACATTTTTAAAATACCTTGAAATGTTTGTGATCCTGCGTTTGAATTGCTTATATTTGATAAAATGTTATTAAAGACCACTTATATACATATTTCTTTTGTGTACTCTTTCTACTTATATCTCACTGAATTTTTATTCATATTTTAGATTTAGATATGTATTGATCTTGTTTCATTGAAAAATTAACAAAATTGAACTCGAATTTATTTAAAAAAATGTTTACATTTTCAGAGAGTAACAAATGGAAACATTGAATATCTGAAAAAAAAAACTTTTATTAAATAATGTGTAAATTATTATTTTATTTTTTCATTTAAAAACACGTAAGTAAATTTGTAGGTTTATTTTTTAAATTTTGTAATGAGCTTCATTTTTTTTATAGAATAATTTATCGTATTTTTCTTTGAGTTAAAAAAAGGCTTTGAAAATATTATCTACAGTTAGTAAAATAGACTTTTAAAAAAAAATTGAAAAAGGTCATTGCTAAAAGATTAATGTGCATGTTATTCGGTGTAAAAATGGAAATAAACCTATTATACAGGGTGTTTCATAAATGATGGGAGTAACTTTAAGGGGTGATAGTACACATCAAGACGAGTAATAGTAAATAGGAAACCAAGTGTCCCAAACGTCTTCCGAAGGAGAAAGGCGCCATCAAAGTTTAGGGTCCTAAATTTCAAATGATGATAAAAAACGGGAAAATGGATCGATTCATTTGCGGTTTTCACTAAAATCATTCTTTAAATTAGTATTTTCATTAAAAAAAGTTTTAAAGACAAAGTTAAAAAAAATGCCGTTAGAGGGCGCTCTAGACTTTGGAGTACCGAACAACTACCTTTTACCAGTATTTTTTTTATTTTGTTAAATGTTTACAAAAGCTTAGATTTTAACTTGAATTTTGAGCGCAAAATTGAAACCATCGGGAGCGGTTAAGTGGCGCAAATGTAACCGCGTTTAGGGAGGAAAAATTGAAATGCTCGTATGTAATGATCAAAATAAAAAACGATAAAGCAAACTTTAAGAGGCGATAGTACAACACCAAAACAAGTAACATTCATCAAAGAAATCATACTCGTAATTTTAACCCGAAGGTGATAGAGGGCGCTGAAACAGATTTCGTTTTAAGAGACAAAAAGGAAACAAAGAACATTTACGTTATAAAAAAAAGTTTAATTAGAAATGATTAGAATATCTGTTCGAAACACTGACCATTAGAGGCGATGCATGCGGTACAACGGCGAAGAAGGGATTCACGAACCCTCTGAAACACGCCAGGAGTATCGCGCACCTCTCCTGCAGCTGCCGAAAGTCTGGCGACGAGTTCTTCTGCAGTTTCGATAGGAGTCTCATACATAAGACTCTTCAAGTGTCCCCACAAAAAGAAATCCAGGCATGAAAGATCGGGCGATCGCGCTGGCCAAGGGATAGGACCACTTCGCCCAATCCATTGATTTGGAAAGGTTGCGTTTAGATAATTTCGCACCTCTGGCGCAAAATGAGCTGGTGCTCCATCCTGCTGGAACCACATTACTCGCCGGATACGAGGGGGAACATCTGTTATCAGTTCCGGCAGCACCTGTTGCAGAAAGGTAAGATATTTTTTTCCATCCAGGCGTTCTGGCAGAAGATAAGGTCCAAGTAGATGGTCACCAATTATTCCTGCCCAAACATTTATGGAAAATCGTCGCTGATATGCATGTGTAGAAGACGCATGTGGATTTACATCTGCCCATTGGTGGGAATTGTGGGTGTTAAATGTACCGTCACGTGTAAATGTACATTCATCTGTAAAAAGCACAGTTGCACCAAAATCGGGATTTAGGGTGTGCTTCTGCAGATACCAGCGAGCAAAATCCATTCGACGAGGAAAATCCCTTTCAGTCAGTTCCTGGACTCGTTGGACATGAAAAGGATGCATACTTTCATCCTTTAGTACTCGCCATGTCGTGGAGGGTGATACTTCAATTTGACTAGCCACTGCTCGCGTGCTTGTATTTGGATGATCAGTCACCATATCCAGAATTTTTTCTTCCACGGCTACCGTTCTGTTAGACTTCGCACAGCCTGCATTTGAACGTGCACCAAAAAAGGATCCTGTCTCACACAACTGTCTGTGCAAGCGCACAAATGTTTTATCATTGGGCAACCGCCTGTTGGGAAACTTTTTTCCGTATAATCGTCGCGCCTCTGCACTATTCCCATTTGCAGTTCCGTAGATGAAGTGCATATCAGCCTTTTCTTGATTAGTGAAGGGCAACATCTTTCGTTACGTTTGTTCCGTGATTTACACTTGCACACTCGGGTCAATGGCTTTTATCTTAATAACAATTTGCATATGCGTTCTTCTTCTTCCCCATATCACAATTTCATGTTCTTCTTCCAGAATCTTGCAGCTAAAACGCTTGCATGGATAAAATTTGAAGATGCTCTAGCACGTTTGCGTTTGAATTCAAATCATGCATTTTCTATTCGAAGTTGATTGTTTTTATGTTGTACTATCGCCTCTTAAAGTTTGCTTTATCGTTTTTATTTTGATCATTACATACGAGCATTTCAATTTTTCCTCCCTAAACGCGGTTACATTTGCGCCACTTAACCGCTCCCGATGGTTTCAATTTTGCGCTCAAAATTCAAGTTAAAATCTAAGCTTTTGTAAACATTTAACAAAATAAAAAAAATACTGGTAAAAGGTAGTTGTTCGGTACTCCAAAGTCTAGAGCGCCCTCTAACGGCATTTTTTTAACTTTGTCTTTAAAACTTTTTTTAATGAAAATACTAATTTAAAGAATGATTTTAGTGAAAACCGCAAATGAATCGATCCATTTTCCCGTTTTTTATCATCATTTGAAATTTAGGACCCTAAACTTTGATGGCTCCTTTCTCCTTCGGAAGACGTTTGGGACACTTGGTTTCCTATTTACTATTACTCGTCTTGATGTGTACTATCACCTCTTAAAGTTACTCCCATCATTTATGAAACACCCTGTAGATACCAATAAATATTAAAGTTGAGTATTAATTAACTGAAAATTTTTTTTAATCAGAATTTTTTTGGCAACAGTATGGAGAAGTTGGTAAGATAAAAAAAACTAGAAACACTATAATTAAAAAAAGTGTCTCTTAATGCTCTCTCGTTGAAAGATAAATTGTTCTTGTTTTTCGCTATTTTTAATACTTAAAAAAAGCTTTTTAAAGAATTTTACTTTTAAGCATAAATTTTCGGTTTTGAACGAGAGTTTAATTTTGATGATAAATGCTGCGCCAAGTAATTCTAATAAGCTTAAAAGATCAAGCAATGGAAAATAAAAATTACTGATTTTTTGGTACCACTATGTTTACTGGATTTCATAGAGATAATAGTGATCTATACCATTTTCAAAAAAAAATCTTTGAAACAATAATTTGAAAAGAAAAATATTTATTTAAGGTATCCGACTACCCCCTAAAATTATTAATTTTGCCAAAAATTGAAATTTTTCTTACAATTTTATTTTACAGGCTATCTTATTAGCTTTATAAAAATACCAAGTGTATTATTTTCATTTTACTTGAACACAAACTACAAGTGTTTTAGTAAAAGCAGATGCCATAACTTTACACCAGATGTCAAACTTTAAAATAGGTTCTACTCGGAATGTGTTTTTTTCGAAAAGCTCTAACGGGGACAGCAATTTCTTAAAAAGTTTTGAAAATAATGAACTGAATTTTTGTGTGTGTGTATTCCGTGTAATAGTAGAAGTGTTTTAGCATTAGATTTATCAATCACTGTTTTATTACAAAATTTACATTCTCTTACCTGAATATAATCACTGTTTTTTTAAGCAATTTCATATAATAACTAAGATAAAGTATTCTAGATTTTGTAAAAATTAAAATATTCGTCATCCTGAAGTTCATTTCAAAAATGAATAGTAAATCAACAGATCAAAATTGAAAAATAGAAAATTTGTTCATACACTTTTTGTATAGACCCCGTTTGTGTAATTTTTTGTAAATTTTTACCAATTCCCCCCCTCCCCCCCAATTTAGTGGTAATTTTTTTTATCCTTAATTTTGGCATATTTTCTTAAAATGTACTAAACAAATCTAAAAATCACAAAAAAATCCCCTTATCTCCACTTTTTTTAAGAAAAAGTTGTCAAAAGTAGTCGGATACCTTCATATGCTTTTCTCAGTATTACTTTAAAAATACTACAATTAGTTATTAAAAATTTACGTATTATTGGGATAAACTTGAAATAATTCCAGGGCCAAGAACACACTCATTCGTAAGTTGTAAGTCTAAAATCTAAGCCACACTATTTTTCCTGTGTTAATGCTACTGAAAACTGGGTGCGGCTTGGAAACGAATGCAAAACATTTGTATCATGGGGGAAATTGAGTTTCCACCCTTTACAAAAGGAAAAATGTCAGCATTCATTTTGGTCACTTGTATCGATGTCTTATCCCATTCCACAGTTTATCTCGAGCATTCAGTCTATTCCCAAACATAGTCGTCTGCCCTTATTTAGGAAATTTTTTTTATATGCACTTTCTTTTAATCACCTAACAAAAGATATAGATAATCGGATCAAGATTGGAAGTTCACTGTGATGTGTGTATGAAAAGGGATGCAACTTTGTACGCAGAAAAAAAGGCAAACAGAGCAGCGGGCACTGAAAATTTGATACGGATGAAACAAATACACGTGGATGGAGTAAGCAAAATCATATAGTTTTTGTGTTCAACAGTCTTTAATAATTCTTGTACATTCTTCTATAATACATTCTTTAGAAAATATGTTGCATAAAAAATGCATTGGATGGTACGGATTAGGACACCATGTTTGAAAATGATAACGTCGGCACTAATTCCGAAGTCAGCTGTGACAATGGAAGTGACGAATCATTTTTGAAATATGATACTGACGGGGAGAGTAATTATAGGTTCATGTAGGTATTTGAAAATTTTTAATGCTATAAAATTAAAAAAAAATTCTTAAGTATCGGATATTGATGAACCTCTTTTACACAATTCTTTATTTTTTCTGAAAAACGTGTAGAACATTGGGGGTGCGGCTTAGAATCGATATACCGTAGAATCGCTATACCGTAGAATCAGTATACCGTGCAATCGATATAACCTAGAATTGATATACCGTGCGGCTTAGATTCGAGTAAATACGATATATCAATTTTTTTGAATGTTTTTCTAAGTATGATATTATTTAATGTCTTGATGAAATCCACATTATCTTTTTAGGGTCATTTTCTACATGGAAGACTTTGATGTTGATAACATTAAAACAAGTACAAAAAATATCATTGATAGAATTAGTAAACATAAATCATGTTGTATTTTATATTAAAAAATAAATGTATACATATGTCTATTTTAATGAACATCTTATTCAAATTTTTAAAATTTATTTTTGCCCAATAACAAAGAAATAATTTATATTTATTAATAATTTTGTATCCGATTTATTAATAATAATTAATAAATAAAATTTATTTATACATTAAAATTAATTATTTATTTATAGATTAAAATTAATTATTTATTTATAAATTAAAATTAATTATTTATTTATAAATAAAAATGATAATTTATTTATAAATTAAAACTAATTATTTGTTATTAAATTAAATTTAGTACTAATAGATATTGATTTCGTAATTCTAGAATTAATTTTTAGAATTTCAAATCTCGCGCGTTTGCCATCTCATATTAATGGAATTATTTAACAGCTTTTTTTTAAATATGAACATAGTATCATTTAAGACGCTGTTCTACAAGCTTCTGGTGATTCAATGATTTTCAAAATAATTGACTAAGTGTTAGGGGAAGAAAATTTTATGTTTTAATTCAGAGTTTTTACAATACACATTATGAACAACATTTAGAACAGAATACGATTACGAAGACCCATAATACAACTATACACAAATATCCCTTCTATCGATCTCTTTTTTTCAGGGATTTATGTTTTCTTTGATGTTTAAGGATGAGAAAAAAAAAGGCACCGTTTATTATAATTAATACTCCCAATTTTGTTTTCCTTCAGATACAAAAGTCAAAATTCAATTACCCTAGTTATATTGGAGGTATTTACAGCTCCATGGAGTGAAAAAAATCTCTATTATATTAGAAGTCGGATTATTATTAACATGTTAAACTAAACTGAATGTTATACACGTATTCAAGTGCAAAGTGAAAATAATGATAATAGTTCAATTGTTCATTGATAAAGAAAAATGAATATATTCCTGGAGAATTTTAACATGAAAACTTGCAGCGTAGAAAAAATATTTTTGTTTTAACACATTATTTAAACGAACCAATCCGATACATTTGTTTGGAACTAGTTTTAGAACTTAATTTATATTTCTTGCATTTTAAATACAGTTTAAAAAAGTTAAGATCCTATAATCAATTAGATTATGCAAATTCCAAGGAATTAGCCAAAATAACTTCAAGAGGACTAGAGAAATTGAGTTGCATTTGTTCAATCTAACATTCAATAATTGGATTTGAATTTAACTTTAATGTGGAAGCTTTTGTGTCTAACAACTTTCAAAGTTTTAATGCCGGATTAGAAAGGTCGATAAGTGTTGTAATGCAAATTGCGATACAGTGTGACAAACTGCAACATTTGCAACTTAAGCGATGAATAAGACATAAGGGATACAGACGAATTCACGACCACTAGAATAATCTTAGACAAAGGGATAATTAGCATAGGAAGGCTTATAAAAATTTCGTATTATCCTCTTCTCACTTATTCTCATTGTGCTTAAATGAGCGATATACGTTTATTTGATGTATTACAAAATGAGAATTCGAAAGATTCTGAATGCCATGTTGTGTATGAAGTTGTTGAAACATGAAATCTTTATAAATAAAAATTCTTCTAAAGCTTTTCGCAATTATTT
>BMAO01036449.1:0-17510 GCA_019973975.1 Trichonephila clavata | reverse complement strand
ACGCTAGAAATTAGTAGGATATCATCAGAATTAATATAGTCTTTTCTACAAAGAATGAAACTATGGATTTGCTTACAAAAAAATAGGGCGACAAGCTACAGAAGTCAAGTTTAAAGTATCAATTTACTCACCCTTGAGGCTCAAAAATATCGTGAATTGTGCTGCCAAAATGACCTTTCACTCCAGCCCAAGTTGCCGCAATAATTGCAGGAATTACTGAAAAAAAAGAAAAAAAAGCATTGATTAAAACAAGAATTCAATGAATGGTTTTTGTACACATCATAAAAAGAATTTTAAAAGTTTCTAGATAAATAATAAATTTCTAATTTTTGATTTTGCGTACTTTTAGGCATAAGAGTTCATTCTGAATTTCCCTCAAGATCTTGTTTTAACTCGTTTCTTCCCAACGACGCTTAGCTAATTTAGGTATGTTATAAACAAATCCTGATAATCAAAATCGGCGTTAAATAATTTTATTCTAGATTTATTCCATAAATACAGGGTGGTCCCGAATTCATGGAACAAACTTTAAGGGTAGGTAGAGGGCATTGTAACAATCATTTATTGTATAGGAATGTTTGGGCGCAAGTTCCGCGGTTAGGCACAAACACAAAAAATAAGAACGAAAAGAAATACAAAGTGTTTATTGAAAGCGTCGTTTATAAGTATAATGCTTACAATAACTGTCCATAACTGCTCAGCACATGAGATAAGAAGTCCATCTTCAGCACACATTGCTGTACCACCCAGCAGCCAGAGAAGATAATTTCTGGATTCAAAGCTTGTACTCACAGAAAATGGAAGAGGTGTAAGCGATTTTCGTTTAACACTCTACAAACGGTCTGAGGACTCACACTTACGTGAGAGCAACAGGTCTTGTACTTGACTCGAGTCTATCAGCCACAATGTTCAAGATGCTTTCTTCCAGGCTTAGACTGCGTACAGCTCTTCGTCGGCTAGCAGCATGTCTGGTGATGTGCAATGAACGTATTTCAGGAAGTTGACGATGTAACCGCAGAAAAATTCTGTGATCCTGCATTCGTCGATCAAGAAACTGCGTGTGATACATTCGTAGTGCAGCTCTGCCGTTACCATTTGCACAGCCGTACATGTAACACATGATTGCATTTTCTGCATACGTAAAGCTTCCCATCGTAGTCGTCAACACAATTGCGAATGGCGCTTTCCCTTACTGAGATGCCTCACGTTGAACGGTGGCTAGGCATCCTACCGGCAACGCAACCAACCGATAACTCAATTTCTCTTTTCTTTTATTTCTCCTGTTTGCGCTTCATCGTATCACTTGCGCCCATACATTCCTATACAATAAATGACAGTTATAATGTCCTATATGTACCCTTAAAATTTGTCCATGAATTCGGGACCACCCTGTATAAAAAAGACTGAATTTTTCCTGAAAAAAGTAATTTATTTTACAGATGGAATGATAGTTTGCATGATGTGCTTACCCCATCCTATGGTCGTATACACATAGATTTTGACATTATCCACCGTGAATGTTTTAACGACTAAAATGAAGAGGTAAGTCCCTCAACGAACATCCAGAAGAAATTGGTCCCCATCAAGTAAGTCAGAAATATAGTCAAGAAGCACGCAATCTGCAATAAATGAAAGCTTATATTAAATATGTATAATTAGAAGTTGAATTAGATTAATTGGAGATTATATATACTAACCAATGATATACTAAAATAAAAGGAAAGTGAATCTAAATGAAAAAGTTATATAAGAATGGGATAGTGTCTTGATAAGATACTATATGTTACATTGTCATTGTTGAATAACACCTTCATTTGTGTATATGATTTAGAAATCGACTGAATAACTTTTTAGAAGTTTGAAGTGAATTTTTAATTTATTGTTTTAATAATAGCAAATTTCTAGAATAGATTGATTTACATTTATCTTTAATTTTTACTAATTTAAACTTGTAGCTGAACTGTACGAGTTTAAAGGGATACAGTGTTTTAGGACATACTAAAAACTTATGTTACGATGTCTAATACAAATGTATTTAAAGAATATTGCTGATAAGTGGTAGAAATAAAATTTATATCTATATTAAAAAGTATGTTATAACAGTAACTGAATAATCCGAACTTTATAGCATTTATATTCATACTTAAAAAACTAACCCTAGATTGTTATAAAAATGTTTAGCTAAAATATAATTATTTTTCAACAAAATATTTTGTCACTTTTTTTTGTATCAACGAATTAAAAGAAATATTTTAATTAAAATCCAAAATTATCTCAAGAAACAAAGATTAGATACTAACCCTGCTCGAAATATAATCTTGACTTGTTTGAAGTTTTGCTGTAAGTATCCACGTGATGTCCAGGAGCAAATAAGTGAGCATAAGATTAGCGTGTATAGTGTTTCTCAAACATCTCAAATCCCTTCAAAAATAAATAAAATGTGTTCATACATATAAAAAGAAGAAAAAAATCTTATAAATTTCAATGATCGAATGATATGAATAATTTCAAATTGTTAAGAGATTTATAAAAAGTTCTATGCCACAAAGGAATTTGTTTTCGCCTTTGAATTTAATAGGAATATTATTGAGTATCGAATATAAGATATTAGAAACCACATTTCGAATCTCTCGGACATATAAAGGACAAAACATTTAGAAATTTTTAAAAAGTGTCTAAATAACAAAAGTTATGTTTATGCGCAAAAATATTGTTCAAAATAATATTACCAAATGCAAAGTTTAGTTAAATACAGATTAAATCTACCTGAAAATTCTAATTTTAATTAAAAAAATATGCATTCAGCTGTTGTGCCTGCATGTTGCCTATAACTTTTTTTTATATTAGCATATGATTCACCTTTTTAAATTCAGCGTTTATTGTTATTAATTCTAGAGGAAGCTCTTTTTAACAAAGTTACCGTCTTATAACCATTCTCTTTTAAATGTCCCACATCTTTGGGACATTTAAGAGAGCGATACGGGGAAATGTTTCTATTAGGACGATGAAGTGCAGGTAGAATCAACCCTCAAGAATCGATTACGATCTTCCTACAGTTAGCGTCGGCAACTTATTGCACGCAAGCTTCTTGTGGAACGTGGAACAATTATATGTGGCACTCAACAAAATTATGACATAAAGTTCAATTGTTCTATCTCTCCTCTCTGAGTCTCACGCATTTTTATTAAAGTGACAGTTCTTACTTTCAATTCTTTGTAATTAAGCGATTTTGCTGAATCTGCTTGCGTGTTGTTTGCATGATTTAGGTAAAACAACATCCTCTTTTTAAATGTGACTCATTATTAGCGTTATATTTTCTGTTAAAGTTCAAATTATTGCGTGATACTTGTAAAATAAAGTATCACTCAATCTGGTTCCAGAAAATTTTTCAAATTATTGAAAAAGAAATTTACGAAATTATGAAAAGATCTTGAAGATAATTCAATCAATAAATTGACAGCTGTTTTAAATTGCCCTTTGTTTAACTGCTGTATTTTAAATTGCTGTATGACCGGAGTGATTTAATTGTTTGAAAAAAATTGCAAGATCCCTGCTTTGTTGCTTTTGGTTCTACATATAAATATGAAATTTTTTTCTCATACGAAATATATTTTGAGACCACAATAAAGTTGTTTAACAGTCGAACATTCAGAATGAAGTGCCAAATTGAAAGTCGCTAATTATACCCCTGTTATTGCTATATTAACTAAAGTTTTCCAAAGACGATTCGCATTTAAATTTGAACTTTTTATTTCACTACATTGCAGGAATACTTATATTATATGTTTTTATTTCTCTTATTAATATATAAACATACTTAAAAGACTCGCAAAACATAATGTACGTACAGTTTAAATTTTTATTTATATTGAGGAAATTGTTATATTTTATGTTGCTTATTTTTTACGTTTATAAATATCTTTAAAGGATGCATAAATAATATATAACGAAACTCTAAATCTTTATATTTGATCTCTATTCTCTAGCTCTGGATGCATTTCAGGGAGAATCTCTAATTGTTTTATATATAAATATTTTATTCTGCACGGCACCCTGAAGCTTATTGGTAGAATGGTTTGGCGAACCACTGCTATAGTTTTGCCGCGAGATTCCTGTTCTATAACGAAGATCTAGACGTGCTGCCGAAACAGTGGTACCTATGTTACAACGCCAATGGCGTTTTCTTTTGATTTGTAATAAAGGTATTTTCTTTTTATTCAGCTTTTTTTCTTTTTCTTTTTGGGACTTTTTTTTTGCTTAAGAAATATTTCAGCTCATATATTGTATTGATTAAGGCTTTTATTTTAACCTTTATCAATAACATATTGTTATACTTCTTGAACAATGTCTTTATTTGTATTATGACACAAAAGTAATAAGAGCTCTTTTAGAGACATCCAATATTAAGTTGTTTTTTTAATGATTGAATATCACTTTGAACAAAACCCCCCCCCCATAGATATCAATATAATTGTTATGAATTGTATAAATCAATTGCTTTAATGTCATCACAGTGTCTGATTAAATATGAACCTTAAAGGAAGGTGGAGAAATAACTCATCATAGTACGAGGATCATTAACAAAGGAATCCTTCATCTAATATCATTAATTATCTTCATACAGTTAATTATCTAACAAACAATATGTGCATATTTAATTTATACACTTTCATTTGGAATGTTATGCAACACATGATATTTCTATCGTTAATTGAAAGATATTAATCATGTATTACAGATATAATGTAAATAAGCTACTCATTATTAAGCTGAATATAAGAGCTTATAAATAGTTAAACTTTTTGTTACAATTTTCATATCACATTGATTACTTTCAGAATAGAATTTCATCTTTAACTTATTAAAGTATATTTAGCATTGTTTTTACCTTAACAATTACATAAAATAACCTTATAAATTGCAAGCACAATGAATTCCATGAAAGGAAATATAAACTTTTATTCCAGAACATTAGTTTGTATTTAAGAATAACTGAGCAAGTAGGAATTCATTATTGTCCCTTTGACATTTTCCCTGAATTCTAAGCAGCTGATTTACTAAATTAATAAAACATTTGAACACATATTTTCATTTAGTTTTAAAGTTGTATGGTTTTCTCAACAGTGAATCCAAAGCTTGGAATCCTTATATGTAAATATGAAAACTTTTATAGCTTAAGTAAAAATGCTAAATTATTCGATATTTTTCAACCGTTAAAGAAGAAATAGGTACAATTTTTGAAATTATAGTATCAAATTAACGCTCCAAAAGTAATAATGGATTTATTGTGTTTCAAAATTAATATTGAGTCGATGATATTTCTAAATTAATAACGGGTTAGAAAAATTACTCGCAAAATAAATATTCTGTGAGAGCTTCTATCTAACACCTTTATTTGATTCTGATATCGAGAGCAGTGTAGCCATTTTCAACTTACAAGAGCTGAGAAAATCCTCTTTCCATTAAAGGATTCGATGAGAACGTGACTTCAATAAATAACGAAAGTAAAATTGTATATCTAGGATTTAATGGTAGAAAGGTCAGAACTTCTCTGAGGATTTTATGATAAATAAATACAGTTTACTTTATTTATTTAGTAAATATCACTCACATTCAAGTATAACTTTTAAAGTAGTTTTAATAAGTTAGAAGGAAATGCATGGGTTGGATGGCCATACAAAATGGTGTAGGTAAAATATATACACTTTTTATACAATTTTAAAATTTATTTCGTTAAATTTCTTTTTTAATACTACTTAGAAGGTGCTTTACGAATGTTTAATAACGATCTCATGATTTTTGAGCCATAATCTGATAATTGCGTTGACTTTAAAAATGTTTAATCTAATTTCTACGTTACGCTGGACGGATAAAAAACATTGAAGACCAACTTAATTTAATTTGAAAAAAAAAAGTTTGTTCCCTTTTCTGGTTTTCAGTAGAATGAAGACTGGAATACTTGATTTTTTTATATATTAACACTATAAAGACTGAGACTTAGTATATACCTATATTGCCCAGAAGTAGTCAAAATGACTGCATTGTGAAAGAATAACTAATATGTACAGAAATTTGTTTAAAATTAATTTTTAATATTTTTTTATGTTATTTACAGTCATAAACAACCCATTAGTAAATATTAACAATAAAAAAAGTTTACTTCACTAGGTAAGAAAATATATTCTAAAAAATTCTAAGAAATTGTGTCATTATATACGTAAGTGTTTTTCTAATTGAAATTAAAAAAGGAGTCAAAATGACTTACTTGGGCAATCTAATTTAAACTGTTGCTAATTTACTAAAATTAATGTGTCTCTTTCATAAATATGTTTTATAATTATACAAGGAGTCCTCGAATGACTTGGCACAAACTTGAAGGGGTGGTAAAGAACATCGCGAGGAGCCATAATTACATAGGAAAGTATGGGCTGAAAGCAATAGATGGCACTGTACGCGAGTTTGAAATGTCGGCACATGTTATTTCCTCATTTCAGACATTGAAAGCGTGCGATGAACAAAAATAGTTATACGAACGCCGAGTTTGTGGATATTTATTCACTTCCTCTGGGCCTAGCAAACGAAAATTTACGTGCTACTGTGCAATTGTATGGGGAAAGATATCTGACGAGGCGGCAACCGTATCATCAAACGTTCATTTGAGTGCATTAGAACCTGGCGGAACATGGATCTTTCAGAACCTTTGATTGAAGGAACTGGTTGGCCATGAACAGCACGAACACCTATATTCGAAGAAGATGTGTTGCATGCTATGGACCGAAATCTCGGTACCAGTATAAGGGCCCTTTCCGTTTCAACCGAAAGATCTTGAACAACTGTCCATCGTGCATTGGTTTCTTAACCAAAGTGCGACAGACATGTCAATCCATGTCGCGTCGGTGTTGTGGGTGTATACATACCAATAGCCACAATTTCGAACGCCTCCTGTGATGCTATTATGTCATACTTTTTGTTTATTCTTTTTTTGTAATAAAGTGTTTTGCACTACATTCTGTGCTGTGGTCTTACTGTTTTTGTGTTTCTTTATCTCATTAGGGTTACGTTTACGCCCATGCTTTCCTATGTAATTATAGATCCTCAGCGTGCTCTCTACCTCCCCTCCAAGTTTGTGGATGGTATTTGGGGACACCCAGTATATATGTAGCATTATAAACAATGCTCTTAATCAACGTGGTTTATAATACTGCGGTATCTGCATGATTATTTAATCTTTAATTTTCAAGTCATTCCTGTCTGTAGCAAATATTATAAAGGGTGTCTCGAAACTCGACGTCAATCGAGCTTGGAGTGAAAGGGGGAAGAGGGTGTAATCATATCAGTTTCTGGGGAAAATAAAAAAAATTATATTTCACTTAGTTAAAGGTGACTAGCATATTTTTGAAAATGTAAAAAATTGACACCCTCCAATACATTATTAGTTTTGAGACCACGAACTTCCTAATTTTACAGTGAACTTTTCACTAGCGTCATTTTACAAGGCTTTTATATTCACCACAGTCACAAACCAGGCAAAAAACTTTACTGGTTTCGTTAAAGTCAATGTAATTTGAGAAAATGATGTCCTCTTTTTTCTAATACAATATATTTCCTCTATTCATCGAATTTTAAGTTTGATAATTTGTGGTGATATAATTTGTATACCCACAATTTCGTAAAAAAATGCATCTTTAACTGCTTATTAGGTCTCGAGAGACCAGTACTTAGTAAGTTGTCTTACCACTTATCATAGATTACAGTCAAAATTTCACAAAATATTACCACGCGAAATGTTGGGACTCTTTCCCTATAAACTATAATTCCAAGTTATTACATACGGCCATGAAAGAATATCTTGTAAGATTATCCAATGTTTAAGTATCCTCTTTGTTTTTTAATTGAAGTTAAAGGTAGAAGTAACTATCTCTTGATAACCAATTGTATAATTTTCATGAAGGTTAATTCAGCAAAAAATTAGAATAAATAACGGGAATCTGAATCAAAACCAGAATAAAAATATTGATAATATCAATAATTTTTACAAGAGGGATGCCAAAGTTAAGCCCCGTTAAGCTCTCTCAAAAGTATTTTTTTATCTTTAGAAGTTGTGTTTGAATTTCAAGTTAGCGTAACGATCCAAAATGAATTGAAAACGGAAGATAAATATGACGAAAGAGCAATGACAAAACAATGCATTATTATTCTAGAAAATTTCTATCTTCTATAATTTCTTGAAAAAAGTATCTTAAGCTTACATGAAAGTAATACAATGTATAATCAATATATAGTACTAAATGTGTATTTTTAATATAACATAAATTATTGCAATGTTTAAAGTATAGCAGAATATTACTTTCATCGAGAGGCAATATTTTTAGTGAAACGCAGTATTCGTTCATTGTATGTAAATAAGTTAATTGGAGTGATACAATAGTCGAAAGTATTTTAAATTCTATAAAAGGAAATATTTTGTCTGCAAAGTCATAGAATGTGCTCTTGAGCAAAATGATTTTATAATATATCGTTGATCAAACTGTTAATTATACTGTGATAAATTGGATTTTGTACTAGAGTTGTGGAATTAATGATCCTCCGAAAGTGAAAAAAATCAGCAATTTTTATTTTGACCAATCTTAGGGAATCTAAAAGGTAAATATTGAATAGGAAGGAGATTAATTATTGAATCCTATACAAAATTTTAAACTCTCACTTAACTTTAACAGACAGCTTTGAGCCTGTCCATGCAAGCTCTAAAACAAATAGGAATCTGTCTTTGATTTCTTTTTAGTTGACTTCGTACCTAAACACGAGTTTTTATCTAACACATAGATTCTGGTCAAGCTAATATCTAATAGAAACTTCAATTCACTATCACACTTTAAAATAAATCACAATCCTTATTTCCGATATTGTTTTGCTTCAGATTTCTTTAAATAGCATTATTAATATTACTTACGAGAGAAAATCAAAAAGTAAAGGGACTTTTGTAATTTCTCTTTCCAGGGTTTGGCAACAGCACTGTTGCCGACTACCTCTCATCCAGCGCTGAATGAGAGGTAGTCGGCAACACCTGTATACAAAGTGTCACTCATCTTCCCTCGTTGTCGTTAGAATGTTCAAACCGTTCCGTGGCAGCTTCAATTTCAATATACACCAATGCACATTGTCCTCTATGGTTGAAAACGGTGGGCTACCCAAACTTTCGTCGTCACGTAACGAAATTCTTCCCTGTTTGAAGCACTCTGTCCATTCGTAGCTCTTGCTTTGCAATAAACAGCTGTCACTATACACGCGAAGAATAATTCCCGCAGATTACAAAACTTCCTCCTTAGTGCAGATTGACAATGGAGCTGTCAAGTTGAATGGTCTGCTACGCTCCAACGACTACAAAATATGACGATACGTAAAACAGAAATATGTTGCAGACTATACCCCTCATTCAAAGCTAGATGCTAACGGTGTTGCCAAATCTTGGAAAGAAAAAAAAAGCGAAAATCACTTTACTTTTTTTCTACTTTTCCTCGTATATCACGATTTCTTCACAAGGAGAGGCTCTGAAATTTTGTCAGTCCAGCAATAGAAACCCTAGAGGTTAATCGAAAGGACATAAACGCATGAGAACCTGTTAAAATACTTATGAAATTTCCTCAGAGGAAATATTAACTCTCAAAAATGAATTTAATATATTTATAATCTCGAAATGGAAAAAAAAAATCTGATTTACCAAGTATACGATTTGAAGAATAAAAGAGGAATTAACTCAGATAATTGAGTCTTGCATACTTTTGTCATACTTTCAGGGCCTTTCTATTTTCCAAATACTTTCAATTTGATTAATAAACCCATTACAGAGGAGTAATTCTTAGATGGAACACAGATTTGGAAATCTGTTCTTGCGATCAACTTACTCTGTAATTGAAGATTATATACTAGATTCTGAATGTATATTTCTAGATTAGTTGGAGCAACATTCACATAATTTAATCTAAGAATGTCTTATTAAATAAACATGTGCATTTACACACGTCGTTACACAAGATTTATCTAATTTAATATTTGTAGTCTTGGAGAAATGTATGAATTAAAGCTATTCTTGATTTGAGTTAGCGATGTACAACATATTCAAAAATCAAGGAGAGTTTTTGAGGTAATTTCAATGTAATAGTTTTTTCATCTATTAGGCAACCCTCTGAAACTCAATCAAATTAAGAAGTCTATATTTTTTCTCTACGATAGCAAGAAAATATTATCTTGATTTCTTGGTAAGTTTATCAAAATCTTTTGGGGGAAAAAAGGAATTAATTTTATTTCATTATACATTCCTAAGCTTGTTTTTATTTTTATTTCTTGTATTTTTCCCTTTCAATTCCATTTGGGCAATAAAAAGTTTTTAAAGCAGTTGAATATATTTTCCCCTTTTTAATCACAAATTATATCATTTTTGTTTATTTGTAGTGAATTTTGTGAATATTCTTTCTGATTATACACTATGAATTAACTTTTAATTTGATGAACCATAAGCATATATTTGCATGTTTTTGTTAACATTTATAAAACGAGTATTAGTTACCTTCTTAATATTTATTAATTATAAAAAAAGATTATCACACACACAAAATAGATTATAATTAAATATAGACATGACATTAATTAGTTAATTCTGATAATTACTACAGTTTAGATTCCATTTTAACTATCTGTGGATTGATTCTTTAATCAGTTTTAAGGAAGAAAAATGTTGAGCTTTTTAGCTGAATAATATAATTAATTGTAGAGTAGATCGGTAAGAAATATATATATATATTATATTTATCTTTTTAGAAAATGGTTAATCTCTTTCATTGAAAAGAATTTGGAATGGGTAATTTAGGACTTCCATATGAAAACTCATTTGCGTATGCATGATTATTAAGAAGCCTTACGTGTTGTCTTTACTCACGCATACCCATACAATAAACAAATTTTACAGAAATTCATTGCAACATCAAAAGCACGAAGAACATTTTACAGATTTAATGCGTATCTACAAGGCAAGGAACAGTAGCTACAACATATTTTGATTCTATGAAATTTGTAACGATGGAAAGCTCAAGATTGATCTTGAAGTCATGTTTTTTTATTTTACACCTTTTTATAAGCTTCATTTGCATGTAATGGAATCTTTGAACTCAATTTTTACCCACTTTAAAATGTCAGATTAATTCGAAATTTTTCTCACGTGTCCACTTAATAATTTTGTCCCATTGTCCTTATCAGGATCATCAGGATTAACGATTTCCCATTTTCAGATCCCATCCTGCTTCAGGTGACTAATTTCAGATACCATTTACAGATATGGTGACTAATGCCAGATTTTGCGACTAAAAGATTAAGTTACAGCTTAGTTCCATTAACTATAAAAGGGTATTTTTCAGTTTTGTTAAACTATAATTAATTTGCATTATATTTTTCATTCCAAATTCATAGAAATGTCTTCATCAGAAAACTTTTTTTATGATCTATGTAACAATTTGTGAACCTTAAAATAATTTCAGATTATATGCTTTACATTTAAATTCCATTTTGAGTGTTATGTTTGAAATGTAGCAAAACGACTCAAAGCAATTATATTCTTTCAAAATACAATTCTGATTCTAAAATTGCTTTTGGAGGGAAATTTTACTTATTTCATTCACAATAAAACTAAGAAATAACAAGTAATATAGAAAAATTTTCTTAGGTCACAATGATGAATGGATGACTAGAAAGTATTTTATTAACGACTGAAAATTTAAACAAGATATATATATATATATATATGCATATATATAGGGAGAGAGTGAACTAATAGTATAAATTTATAAAAAAGAGCATGATTTGGCTGCATTCTTGTAACAATGTACATCCGGTTTGGCTAGTTTGGCTAAAAAACCGGTTTTCGATGCCAACTTTTGTCATTGTTTTAACAATTACATTATTACAACAATGGAGACAATCTAAGTTGACGTCGAAAACCGGTAATTAATGAATTAATATTTGAAAAACTATATTAACATCAAGTGTCATCCACTACAAGTTTAAAAAAATTATTTGAACTAGATTGGATGAATTGAAAGTATTTTTTTAACGATTGAAAAATTGAACAAGATAAATATATATATATATATATATATATATATATATATATAGAGAGAGAGAGAGAGAGAGAGAGGGCTATATAGTAGGAATTAGAAAAGTATTTTTTGAGTAAAAATTAAGAAATTGTAGTTAAAATATTTTTTTTGTTCTAGCTATTGTTGTTGGAAACTTTATTTTCTAAAGAAACGAAAGGTTTTTTAAATTAACATTCTAAAAATTGAGATTTCTTGTTGCGTCGATATAAAAATAACCCATATAGTTTACCGGTAATTTTTGCAAGTTAATATTTTAGCTAGATCTTTTTCCAAACGAATTACTGGTAGAAAGTACCAAATGCGGAACAAGTAGATTCAAGTACAGAAATAAAAATTATTTTAATGTTTTGACGATATAAATATTTGTAAAACATTAGATGTTTTCTTGAAACCAATTAATTTTAAATTATTGAAAGAACAAAAAGCTGACACAATATAATAGAGTTTTAAGGAAATTAAATAGTGGAAAACTCTTTTTTTTTTTGGTGGATCAATTTCAGTTCTAAAAAAATTCACCGTTTTATGTGCACTGCATTTCCTGATGAAATGAAAAATAAGACCATCAGTCATCCATGTTACATGGATTTCCTGATGACATTCGAGAGAAATTGTTGAACCGAAATATTTGTAAGGAAACCATGTCCGGAAGCGCTTCGTTGATTTTTGATGAATTTTTCCTGCTTCGAGATGTATCGAAATTGTAGAAATATATGATATGAGTGAAAATTTCATGGGACGGAACAGGTGTTAGATTCGGATCGTTCATGATATTTATTTGTGTGAACATCCGGAAATATCTTTAAAACGGAAATGGAATATATTTTCTTTGTATTTTATTGCTATCAGTTTTTGATTTGAATAGGTTAAGCATTCACTTCAGACACTTGTTATATGTGCTTTTAAAACGCAAAACTCTATTAAATAGAATTTTTGAAAAAAAAATTGTTTACATATTTTTTCCTCTGAAGTGAAATTGAAATCCCTGACATTTAATTTCTGCGTCCATTTTCTACTATCTTGACACTCAGAGTTTCTTAAAGAAAAATATCGATGATAAATTGCTTTATATACTGTATTTCGATTTAGCAGAATTTGTGTATTTCGTGCGTTAATATTTAATACATATGCTAAATCTAATTTTTATTTCTTTCTTTCACGAATTATAATGTTTTAACTAGTTATCAATAAAGGTTTTTCGAAATGTATGTTAATTTCAATAATTAAGGGTAGCATCTTGCAACGGGTCTATTCGCGAACCTGTAACTAATCTTGTCGGGGTAAATTTATTTCTTTTTAACTGTTGTTTTAGTGAAAACTTTCTCCCGAAGAAGATTCAATCAAATGAGTGGTTCTATTTAAGCATTGACTTTTAGATACTCGAAGTTAATTGAGAGTTAGGCGAGAGCTAACTAGCTCCAGAACTACTCGTTAGTCAACGAGTGAATTCGTTAGCAACAAATTATTGTTAATTTGCGAAGAAGTTATAAGATTGAGATTAATGATAACGACAGGCCGTACAGCAAATAAAGGAGTTAAGATGAAATATACTGTAGGAGTCTAAAAAGTAGCCTAATGTAAGTGATATGATTATATTTCATATATTAAGTATCCTTTAGCCGTTTGATTGCTTTTATAATTAGTAGCGGTGCATTTTCTATTCCTAAGTTTGTCAGATTTAAACTAGAGAACTAATAAAATCTGTGTTTGAAACTGATCGTTACTCGAACCCCCAAACACCAATAACCTCAACGAAGTTATTACAACCTTTAGCTTCTATAAGTAAAATGTCAAATTTATTGAAAATCCCGAAATATGTTTGTATTCGGGTTCTTCTACTAATCATCTTAGGGAAAATATTCTTTCACTGTGATTTTAGTTTAAAAACCACTTTCAGTAGAGATGACCTGATTTTATGTAAATGTATCTATATATAATATTTAATGCCTGTCGTTGTGTATGTGAGTTCATGGTTAAGCGTAGATCGTTAAGTGTGAAATCCAAGTATGAGAAAAGGTGGACAGCGACTGGGTGGTCGCGCGTTTTGAGATTAGTAATCGACGTAGAATCCACCAGGAATTGGTGACGTAAATAACCTTGGATCCGACCGGGCTTCGAGGAGGACCATAACAAGGAACTTCAATCTAGATAAGTGAATTTCAATAATTTAGTACATCTGATTAAGGGTTAGGATTTCATATTGCTCCCATGGTTAAGTTATAAAATTGTATATTTCATAAAATGTTAAAGATGAAACAAAAGTAGCCACTTTTTCCTCGAACCCTCTCACACCCACAACCTTCGGTCCTCGACATGCTATAAGTAATTCTCAAATAAATAGTAATTTCCCCCACCAAAAAAGTATATGAGAAAAGTATAGTTACACTCTTGAGACGGTTCTATCTTAGCTCCTTCTACTAATAATCCTTTCGAGGAATTTCTGGTCTTTGAAAATTATTTTATTATAAAACCCCGGTTTGAAAAAGAGAACATTATTATGCTAATTAAGATTACTATATATAGTCTAGGTTTTCAGGTTTGTGAGAGCGATAGGCTAGTCTGCTGTTGGAGCAGGAGATTAATAAAATTGAAGGTGAATCTCATCTGTTTAATATTTGCTAATTTTATTACTTAAGGTGACGATTGCCACTATGCGATTAAATCCAGATTAAATTGACAAGAAGTCAAAGTGATCGCCTTGAGTAAGTGTAACTAGTATAACTATTTTCACATATCTCGCTTACCTTGTTCATTGTGATTATTTGAGGGCATCTCTTAGTCTGAATCGATTGTATTAGTGCAGTGATTAATATTGTGAATACATTAGATTATTTTGTTGAATAATGGCTAGTGCTCCTTCCAATCCTCCTACACCTTTAGACTCATAGGGTAGGTTATTACACGCTTTCAAATATTAATTTCAAATAAACAAACAAAGAGTTCCCTTACATTTCATAAATTATACCAAAGCTTTTGTGTTATGTTTTATGCACAGTTTCAGCGGGCGCATTAATAGTTACGCAAAACACATCGAATCTGTACGAGACTTCTAGCCGTGCTCTATGATCCACGTTCTACGTTCTATCAACATTCTCAATGACCACTGTAATTTAACTTTCAATTCTTCAGTGTCACGAATGAAAGATTGGTAAGTAATGTTTTTCACGTATCCCCAGAAGAGGTCAAAAGGTGTTGTGTCTAGAGATCTAGGTGGCCATGGTAGCTCCTCTTCCCATCCATCGCCCGGTAAACTTTTCATCTAAGACCTATTTCACTTTCAAACTCAAGTGTAATGGTGTCCTATTTACGCTGTACAAGTGTTGCAGTTTTATATTCGATAAATCATTCTGTAACTTGTGCTTGTTCTTGTAGGGAAGCCATTTCGAAAAAGGACACACCATTTAGTTTGCATTTCCTACAGAATAAAATTCAATCCTTTTCTGTACGGAACATAAAAAACTGTAAGAGAAAATCTTTGTATATTTTTAGTTCATTTTTGAAAATATAGCCATACTCTTCGAACTTCCTATACAATTAATACAGTTTAAGGAGACTGAAAGTAGAATATGTTTTTACACCTAAAATGATGTTATTGTTGAAAAATATGGATATTTCATATACTCTTTGACTTATCTCTTATTTAAAATCAATGTAGAAGTTAATTTGCTTTAATTAATTAAAGAATGAATAGGACAAGAGAAAGATAAAATTCAATGGAGATAATTTTCTTAAATAATCTAAACATCAACTCCCTATAAAGGAAAAAAATCAACTATTTATCGACTGTTCGATTTTGAAAACTTTATGCTATTTTTTCATTAACTGTTTGAAAATTGTGGAAGCTTCTGTAAAAGTTAATAAAGTCATATCTTCAAAGCCTACATTAAATTTGTTTAAATTTAGAAATTTCTGAATTTCGCGAGAGGGTTTTGTCATTTTATTTCAATAAAATAAGTTAAAATAAATTTAACATTAATTTTTAAAAATGTAATTTTATGCAAGTATATTCATTTTAAAATATCTAGAGAGTGACAATGAAAATTCATAATGAAATTCGTTATTAGTTATTCAATTAAGCTGACATTACTTTCGGCTCGCATAATTTATAAATTCAAGACGACCATAATTCAAATATATATCTCGCAAACGTTATTCAATTTAAAGTTACTAAAAAGGCAAATTACTTGAATGTAGATTCACATTATATAATCTTAATTGCAATAAATAAATACTTGAAATGACAACTTTAACAAACCAATATGTTGACAGTGACCTCTAGCGGACAATTCAAGAAGTCGTCGTTGAGGTGTGACTGTCGACCTCGAGCATCGAGTGGAATCTGTGCCCCCAGAAACTAGTTTTGTTGTACTCCTAAAGATTGTGTAGTTTCAGTTCAAACCTTTGAATCTTAAAATTCGTAAATGTTTGTGTGTGTTGTTCTTGTGCTTTTTTTAAAATTTCTATTAAACTCTTTACTAAAGATGTTTGGTGTGCGACTGTTTGCCATACAACAACATTAAAGTGCAATTCGTTTTTTTTTAATTAATTTTCTTGATTATTTTTAGTACCTAAGAAAACATTTTTAATTTGATTCTTAAGAAAAGAAGATAAACTGTGCTCTTCTGAAGTCAATATAAGAATGGTTTTTTCATGGTGAAATATAATTAGAAATAAATCTTACAGTAAGATAAGAATAAAATGGTATAGAGTTCCTGATGACGAATAAATATTTTTAAACCTACTTATTTAGCAATATTTAAGAAATAAGAATCTAGTTAACAAAAAAAGATTTTCATTACTTTTTTCTAGGAAGAAGTAAAAAGATAATAGCCATATTTAAAGGATTTTCCTTCGGAATATTCAGCTATTGGTTGTCTATTTTAATTTAAATTAAAAGACATATTTTTAGTTAACATTTTAAAGAAGAATTTGTATTATATTCATATTTTTTTCTTTCGTTGCTTATAAGATATTTTCAGACTTCCGCATTTATTTTTCCAACTTAAAATATGAATACAATTGAAAAAAGGAAGTGTTTTCAAATTTTTTAAATTTCGAAACATTTAAAGTAAAATATTAAATTTTTTTTTTAAATATCTTAGATTTGTTTTATTACAAATTCCAATATTTAGAATTATATTATTATGCAACAACTAAAATAAGTTTTTAGGAAACAGTATCCGTTTGAGAAAAAAATATGGTAGAATACACATAGACATCTGTCTTTTTAAATAAGTTATAATATCTACTCAAACTATTTTCATGTAATTTATTTAGGACAATAAATTCCTCCTAGGAACGTAAGGATTATTTTTTAAATGATATCTTTATCTAAAATAACATATCCGGATTCTTAAAATATTGTCT
>BMAO01036448.1:0-63549 GCA_019973975.1 Trichonephila clavata | reverse complement strand
TAGCACACCTTACTGTAAATTTATTTGAATAATTTTATTCCTTATCGAAAAACGTTACGATACAAATATAACTCAGATAATTTTTCAAACATAAATATTGTTATTTTTTCTTTCTTTTGCGTATTTTTGTTAACTAAAACTATAAAAACATGTTTAAGTCGAAAGAAATTGCACCGATACAGACACAATGAGGATAAAATATTTTTGGAAACCAAAATTTTACATATTTAAAAGAAAAAGAAAATGTCCAAGTATATTTTTACAATTGAATATATTTCTATAAAGAGATATAGAGAGCCCGCATTGTAACTTTCGAAAAGGGATTTGAAAAAGATTTACATAAAAGGAGTTTTCAGAGGGCCTCCGAGGATATGACTACAATAGCAGATCTGAATAATTTTTTTATATATCATTTATACGAACACATAAATGTTGGGAAATACACGCACACAATTTCTGAAAACGAAAAAAGCTTCTGTGTGTTTTATTACATTTCTTAATACTTCCATGAACTAATACAAATTAATTTCCATGCAAAATATAATTAAATTTATTCAATTCAGCGTGGATAATAAGGGGGGGGGAGGAAAAATCCCTCCATGTGCGAAAATCAAACAACTCGTAAAAAGAACATCCAATGAGTAATAGTAATTAAAGAGTAGTTAATTAATGTTTATTTTCAATTACATTTCAATTTTTATTTTAAATATTATTATAATTATTTACAGAATATTCATTTAAGGTTGTGTTAAAAAATAACTATTTTTGAAAGCCACTTTAACAGATTTATAATAGTTTTCACTGCAATATAACAAGTAAAAAGAAAACGTATACATTTCATAAAGGTATTTTGATTGAGTGATTGATTTTGGGGTTTATTGGCGCAAGAGCCGATTTCGGCTATACTGCGCCAAACATTTGTTTTAATATCTGTGGTCTAGACGGGAAGAGAGAAAGAAAGAATGAATTGAATGATAAGAAAGAGGGTCAAAAAGAGAAGGATCACTAGGGTACCCCGGGTTCATGAAGCCCGTGTTTACCAAAGACAGTAAATCCCGTGGGAAAAGGAAAAGATCACTAGGGCACCTCGGGATTGTGACACCCGTACTCACCTAAAGAAGGTAAACCCCCTGAGGTGAAAGGTATTTTGAACTACTTATTTGACGATTGGGGCTGATAAACAACGAATTTTACCGGAATATTGCCAAAAATAGTATTTTGGAAACTTAATTCTTGTGATAACGATCGATGTTTTTGTGTGGGCTATTGATATCAAATTTTTCAGTAACGTTGAATTGAGGCTGTCTTCGAGTTAGGTTATATTAAGGTTATCCAGCTTGAACCAAATTCGAAATTCAAGACAATTGTCCTCATTTTCAAATAAACCTGTGACGTTTCAACATATGTATGCAAATATAATACAAAAATGTTGAAACATTTCACAAATACGAAATGAGATAAATTCGTATGACGACATGTTCACATGATAACTACAATCACACGTTTCCAGCCAAATCAGTTCATAAATGCCTGTAACGTCATTTGACACATGATAAATGCAATTACGCGCTTCCAGCCAATCAAATCATGCGCTTCGCCGTTGCCAAGTTGTTGTTTTTTTGCAGAAACTTTTTTTTAAAAAAAAAGTACTAATTTGTCAATTTTAAGCCAATAATGACGGTTTGGAATCTAACAAAGAACGCGTGACTGCATTTATCATGTGTTTGAATCTTATTCTTTAACATTACACAAAGATAGATTTAACATAAACTGCTCACCAAAGAAAAAAATGATAAATAGCTAATATTTATAAATAACGCTTTAATTTTGATGTTAATTGAAATATTCATACTCAAATGAACATTTGAACGTCAAATAAATCATATTCCATTGAAGTTTAATTTTCCAGAGCTGCCCAAATCAAAAGCATTCAAACATAACTCCACCTCACAAAGCAATCACGAACATCCCGGCACACAGTTAAGTTAATACATCCACTCAACCGATAATAATTAATTAATTTTAAGATCCCATCTCTATTAAGTAAAGAAAACACCTACAGCACGGCTCATGGAATTTATAATCAATCTAATTAAATATACCAGCATCTCTCGGTCTTCAAACACCCGATGGCTGTCTCGACAACCGAAACAAAAATTAAAATTTTACATCAACGACTTCGCTGACAAGAGTTCAACACACCTCAGTCACGATTATTGTATGCATAATAAGCTCGTCACCAGACTTCCGCATAAAAATGACATCGTTTAAAAGTTAAGAACAGACGTTGGCAGAGTAAAGTCGTAAATATAAATCCTGTCTTTGGAAAAGTTTAATCGCCAATGATCTCTGAACTGTGCGACATGAAATCTATTTCAGAGAGACGTACTTCATTTCACTCGTTGGTGAATCTATGCCAACACGTCTCTGCTTTAAATCAAAATTAATTACACGAATTTTGAATTTCATTGGAATCTCACAGTTGCCAGATGTTTGAATACTTGTTTGAATTTTACACATACACTTTGGAGATACTCCAGAATTCATATTTCGAATGATATACATCAAATAAGACTCAGAGAGTAATGAATAGCATGCGTATAATATACACATTATTAGCATTAAAATGCGATATTAAATCGGTTCAATTCAGTAACCAAACATTTTGATTGTTCGAATGCTTCATATCTATTTGCGTTTCGATTTACCGCGTTTAATGCTATTAACTTCAATAAATTCGCAATGCTTTGGAATTTTGCATATTAATTGAAATACTTAATGGAAAATGTTTTAATATTAACTAATTATATTCTTCATAACGAGATATGAAAATTCGTATGTGTGTTCTATTTAGAACATACGAGTTAATATATAACATAATTATAGAATTCAAATATGGATGAGAAAAAATTTCATTTAGAAAATCGGAATTATAATTATTTTTTATTACAAAACTTTTTTTAAATATGTGTTTAAATATAGCAATACAAAATACTTCTCGATTAACTTACCACAGATTAAAAAAACAGAGCAAAAAAACCAACCGCCACACATAACTTTTTGAACAAGAATTTTTAATATATTGGTTTACTTTTGTCACAAAAACATAAGAAGAGGAAAAAAGAAAGTTCTAATATAAATGAGGATGGTATAAAAATGTGTCAACTTAATGCAAAGCTCAATTTTAGTACTTGCCGTCAATTTTACGCTTAAATATATCACAATGTTAGCATCCAGCAGTCTCTTCATTTTCTTTGTGAACTAATTCAATTGTTTCATTTACACTTTCTCCAATGGAGAAAAAAAAGGCATATAAAATAGGCTCGATCTTGATATTTCTACAAAAAAAAAAAAATAAGCATACTTGTTTTTTAAAAATAAAAAATAACGATTCAATCAAATTATTTTTTAACGTGGCATGCCTGCTGAGATCATTGGAATTGTCAAAATGAAAAGGGGGGAAAAAGAACTTTCTTTTTCCAAAATAATATACACAACGGTTGGCACGCAGTGAAGTTTATTTATATTTATGATAATTTATGAATTTTTATTACATTATTTTTAAGAATTTTTTTGTATTGCGATCAATAATAATTTTGCGATCAAAGTACTGTCACATAACTGCCTGCTCCGAGACTGATGAAAATTAATAAAAATATTATAAATATAATAATAGTTAGAGTAAAACCCAAGTAGACTAAATATTCAGCCTGGTTTTTCTTAAATGCGGTTCATCATAATGAAAATAATTCATATAATGCAAACACACACTAAAACATTTTTTTAAAAAAAAACTAAGAAACATCAAGTTTTTTAACCTAAAATAGAAAATGCATTAGTATTTCTTTACTTCTTTCAGAAAATAATAGAAGGGAATGAGAATAATGTTTTCTCAAAAACAAATATGGATAGCAAAATGTTTACAAAATAGATTAAACAATAGTTTTAAGTGGCATGTAATCAAGTTAGGTGCATTTTAACACTAAACCTATCACACGACGGGCCAGTTGATCCTGTTTTTAAGTTTTTGTTAAAATTCTTGGAAATATATTACTTTCTGCCATTTGAATTTACTACTTTTATTAAAAAATATATCAAATGTATTTTTCAATATATTTGCCCCTCTCTTGTTACTTTTAAAGAGAAATATATCCACACATTGACAGCAGAAATATTTACAGGAAATACATATTATTTCATGATTATGTGCAAAACTCATTGGATTACACATTTTTGCTATTGTTTATACAAGGGGTGATCAAATGAAAAGGTACGAAACGACACGGTGGGTACAAATATAGACTTTCTTCAAAATATACACCATAGGCCTGAGCACAACGATCCCACTGATGAACAAGCCGCAGGATTCCTTGTTTCCCAGAATTCCTGTGGCTGTGACGAGACCCAGTCCTTCACAGTGTCCTTGAGTACGTCGTCCGAGTTGAAGCGCTTTCTTTTCAGGTGTTTCTTTCAGTGGACCAAACACATGGAAATCGCAGGGTGACATGTCCGGACTGTAGGACGGATGGTCCAACGTCTCCCATTGGAACTTGTCCAGTTCCATTTGTGTGACTCTGGAGACGTGTGGGACGCGCGTTATCATGGAGCAGAACCCACCCTCCAGTGAGCAGCCCCGGTCTTTGTTCTTGATGGACCTGCGTAGGCGTCGGAGTGGTCTCACAGTACACATCGGAGTTAATGCTTTTTCTGTGCTCGAGTAATTCTGTGCTCGCATCATTTGGACGCCGCTTTTTATAAGAGCCTTTGCTCTCTCCTGCGCATGCGGGCACCCGCGCATGATCCGATCCCAGTCAGAGTCTCCAATGGCATCCCGAGATGTCTCGCTACATTATCCCTTGGCGGAATATGCAAATATTTAACTGTTTCATTTTTATGTCGTTTCGTACCTTTTCATTTGATCACCCCTTGTATAAGCATGAAGAAAAATATTTATACAAGTTCCAAGAAGGTATTTATTGTTCGTTGAATCCGAGTTCGTTATATTCCACATTGAAGCTTAACGTTTATATGTAAATCATTTGGGAAAGAAGTTTCTTATAAACATTTCAAATAGCATTAGCGATAAAGTGGATCATTTGCAGCAGAGAATAAGATAATCATAATAAAAAATTCATTAGATCACGGGTTTCAGTTGGGTACAACCAAGATTCGTTATACCCAAGGTTTGTTGTATAAGATAGCATATTTTGTTTGAATATTACGTTACAGTATATAAATTGAAGATATATAGTTGTCGAGTATGTATAGTATATATCAGGGGTCGGCAACCTATGGCACGCGTGCCACATATGATACGCGGTACAATTCTCAGTGGCACTCTGCACTGTTCTACAAATTTGTAAATTTTTGGGTGGACGGAAGTTAATAAATTTGTAATGGACATTATTTGACAAATATCTTCAGAATTGTAGACTGTTACGGAATAACGAAAAAATCTAAAGATAAGGTAACTAAAGATAAATTTACAGTTATTTTGTAAATTAATGAATGCCATTGCTGGAGATATTTAATTGTTTGAAGAGAAAAAATTGCATGTTCTCATCTTTCAGCATTTGGTTCTACATATCTAATTAAAAAATTATTTCCTCATATGAAACATATTTCGAATCCGCAAAGATATTGTTTAATAATTTATAGCTCAAAATCGTATCAAACTGAAAGTCACACATTATACCCCTAATTTTGCTATATTAAAGTATAGTGGTGCAAGTGCTAGGTACGCATTAAATTTTTTTTATCTTTTTATTTAACTATAATAAAGGGAAATACTTAATTATATGTACAATTTTAATTTTTCTTTATTTTTTTGTCGAAGAAATAGCTATATGTTTATGCTGTTTATTTTAAAATTAAGAAATATCTTTTAATGATGCAAAACTAATATATAATAAAATTACAAATCTATATTATTGATTTCTATCCTCTGATTCTGCATGCATTATCACGGTAATCGAGTTGTTTCAAAAATGTTCCATTGTACGGCACGCTGAATCATATTAGTAGATTGGTTTGGCACACCACAGCTGCCGACTCCTCGACCACTGGTATATATCTAGCCATACCATATCAGTTCAGTTAAAAAATTTCAGATCGTCTGCAGTGATCGTCTCAAACGCAGCAAACGATCTAAAATTTCGTCGTTCGAGATCATCTACAATATTTTTCAGAAAGTTATACTCTTCCACGCATGTTGTTCTATTATCAGTCAGAGCTTTAGCATAGTAGAATGAACATCAAACAGAAGCGTGAACTAGTTCTTTCTATAAATCAAGAAAAGGACCCGTCGGAGATTTTTACGGCAAACATTTCGATATCAAAAGGTTATTCATTTATTGAACAATTAAGAGATTTCTGAGATTAACAGCCTTGTGAAAAAGAGGTGAAAACCACAAACCTAAAAATTATCAAGATACTATTTTAAAACCATAGTGAAACCCTAGAATGTTAAATCTGTTCAATGGCAGCGATTGAACCTTTAAGGGAACTCTACTCCTGCTCATAAGGCGAAAATGACCCAGCGAAAAGAATGTGCCGGACTTCATAGATAGGGGCGGCTCTAGGATCGGACAAACTGGACCCTGCTTGGAGGCGGCAAATTTTAAGGGCGGCATTTGGATCGAATTTGAGAAATATTTTTTTTTGTTACAAAAAATTTGCATATATTTTCTGAAATGTTATTGGGTAGGAATGTGGTATTTTATTTAATGTATCTAGTATCTTTATTTTGTGATACTTGAAGGGTTCGAGGCGGGAGTACATGTTAAATCATGAAATTTGATATGTTTACACGTCTTTCACTAGTAACTTTCTTCCCAGCCCGGAGTGAGGTCTCAAATGACATTCCTTTCGCCAATAAGATGTCCTTTTTCAGCTATCCAAAAGGTGACAGGGGTAATAAAAAGCTTTTGGTAGATACAGAGTCACATAAGATGTTTTATTTTAGTCCCGAGTGTATTTACTGTAAGTTAAAATAAACGCTTGTGATTCCCACCATCAGTAGACTCTTTTTCGAAGAAATTAGCCGGCTGAAATGGGCGATTTTTTAGGACAAAATAATATATATATAATTGTAATGCTACCTTTTTTTCTCGCAAAAATTTTGTTCAAGTTTTATAGGTGTGTATCTATGCGAACAATTCATCTTTTTAACACCTTTTTATAAGCTTCACTTGTATCTTTGAACTCCATATTTTTGCCCACTTTAAAAGGTCAGAATAATTCGAAATTTTACTCACTTGTCCAGTACCGATGACAATACAATAATTTTGTTCCATTTTAAGGATAAGGATCATCAGAAATAACGATTTCCCATTTTCAGATCCCATCCCACATCTGGCGCCTCATTTCAGATCCCATTCCCAGATTTGGCGACTAATTTCAGATCCTTTCCCAGATTTGGCGACTAATTTCAGATCCCTTTCCCAGATTTGGCGACTAATTTCAGATCCCTTTCCCAGATTTGGCGACCAAAAGATTAAGTTACAACTTAGTTCAATTAACTAAAAAAAGGTGTTTTTAGTTTCTTTAAGCAATAATTATTATTAATTATAGTTTTTTGCTTTGGAGAGAGGGGCGGCCTTTTCCATTTTTGTCCGGGGCTGCGAAACTACTAGAGCCGGCCCTGTCATAGAACACCTAAGATTGGTTTTCCAGCAGTTCAGATGTACACCCACTTGGCTATAAATTGTAGCAAGTATTGAAGGCAAAGATATGCCATAAAATGACATCCCAGTGTGAACAGTCTTAAACGTCCTTTAAGAAAAGCACCGATGGAAATTCCCATGGATGCAATGAGTGCCTCGATAGAGACTTAAAGCCTACTTGAAGTCAAAAGGGGATCATTTTGAACCAAACGGGCAATATGTTAAACCTAAAAGTAAAATAAAACTTTCAGAAGATTTATTTTTTAATTTGAAAAAAAAAAATTATTTTAACTCTTACCAATTATATCAGAACTTGGAGCATGATTCAAGGCTATCAAGGCATCTGCTATTTCAAGTCTGAATTCAACTGTCATTAAAAAGTGTCAAATAAGATATTGCAAAGAAAACATGAAACTACAAACATCTGTTTTAAGAGCAAAAAAATATGAATATGGAAAATGTATGCAGCAAAATGTCTCATAATTTGTAAAAAATGCGGATAACGTTAATTATACACTTTATTTATTATTTATTTTCAAATTTAAGACTTTTATGTTTCAATTTAATAAATAAAAAAGACGGAATTGTTATTTCATAAAATGTTTGATTCATGCACTCAACTGAACTAAAAAAATACATAACTTTTTAAAAACGAATCGTTTGAGCCCTAAAGGGTAGGAGTAGGTATATATAAAACGTCACGACGATCGGTTTAGTGTACAGGCTAAAAATCAAACATAATAAAAATACACAGTAATAAATCAGGTCTCAGCATGTATTTGAAGCATCAAATACATATGACACATTAAACGGTTAGTGATTTTCCACTGTTTACGTAAACTTCGAGAAATCGCATTGTTTGCTAGCCAGAGAAACAAATGTTTAAACAAGAGACAATGAACCATCTTAGAACAGTTTGACACTTTGACAGGGGGAAAAAAGGAACACAAACCATTTTTCATCATCGCGTGCCTTTAAGTTGTAAACAAGACTTTGAAGTCGTAATCTGTGTAGATGTCAGTAACGGAAAGAGACTCCATGTACAATAAAATATCGTAATATTGCCCTATTACGTGACTGTACATTTTTCTTGAAGAATAAATTCACTGACTAAGAAGAAATGTTTTTATAAGGAACTTCGCTAGTCGATTTCGTATTAGCTACAAATATAAATTTTTTCCTTCCTTCATTTACAGTTTTCCATGTTAAACATTCTCACATCATCAGAAACCGCGTTCTTTGAAGAATAATCTCACTAGACATGTTAATTGTTTGCTAAGTAGCAACTTGAAGCAACATAAGGGCTATCAACGACAGACCTTGAATCAAAGTCCATTAGAAAGAACACCAGAGCTGTAGCATCTCATTCTCCCAACTTCCACAGTACACCAAAGAGGGGAGCTGTGACAGATTTAATGTTAGTTTTCATCACGATTGTATGTCATCCATGACTTCAGCCGCTGTTTTGCAGTTAGGTGATCTGAATCTTGAGTCTGAAAATCATGCTTTCCCCGCATTAGATGACTTGAACGAAAAGACCCTCTCGGCTAGTAGTAAAGAGCACTTATTCCTATATTTTGCTGTTTGAGACCAGAGGGAAAAGGCTGCTGCATATCTCCTTCCTAAAGAGGAAAGCCTGCTTGCTGTTGATAGACTGTCTGAGACGATGTATGATAGAAGCCTCAATTACTGTTATTTATATACATTTCCAGTAAGTCTGAGTGACGTCTAGAAGGGTTTTCCGTTGTGGATAGTCTCTTTTTGACATGAAAGGTTTGTTTGACGCGTGCGTCGTAGCCGTTTTGCATCAATAGCTGTGATTCATTGGGAATATTTTAGTTTGACTCTTTGGAGAAGCACATAATTCGCCAGGGTGTGCTGCCAACTAGTGTTCCATTTCCGAGTCTTCATTTCCGGAGCTGGTTGCGTGTGGAGGACCCAAGGTGGATCTTGACCTCTGAATAAGAAGGGGGTGATTTGAACTACCCGCCTTCGAGTTCGGTGATCACGCTTAGCAGAGTTAAGACTGCTAGGACGAAAAGGAATCCATACTCGAGTCTGTTGTAAAGCGCTTTTTAGTCCAGCCCTTTACTGCTTGCGATCTCAGGAACCTGTAAACGATGAGTCTTTAAGGACGCTAGGACACCGACTCAATGATAAGACAAAAATTATGTATACAAAGAAACACAACAATGTTTACTATTCGTGACAGGCTACCTCAAACATACATGAGGGAGGAAAGGTTAAGACATGGATGAGAGAAAAAATAAATAATGCTCTTGATAGTTTTTGAAGAAACAAAAGACAATATTGCTCTATTTAAAAAATGATACATTTATTTCTTTCAAAAATGAAATCATTCATAGAGCCACAAAAATGCTAGCAGAGGAGAGCTAATATGATGTCAAATCGGAAAGAAATACAAAGATGAGAGACTTCACAAGGTTGAATATTAATATGTATGTCTTAAATCCTTAACAGACATGAATTAATGTGCAGACATTAATTAATTAAAATGCAAATTACATTATGCCTTCAGGACATTGTTGTAATAAAAATTCAGAGTAAAAAGAAAATACATGAACAATTCGAAAGTCTATTGAATTCCAGGAAATTTTTTTCCGTATTACATAATCTACACGAAACATTTTCACAATAATGATTCCTAATGAAAAGATTGTAAAAAAGTTTTGTTAAAAACACGAAAATCCCACATTCCCGTTCATGATTATTTCATGCAATGAAAAAAAAAAAGAAATGAAAAGAAATATCTAACGAAACAGTGTAATTTTGTAGGCCATACAAATTCTTAAGACGAAAAGAAAATCCAGATTCTTTATGGAATTATAAGATTTCTAAAAGAAAGCTGAAGTTTCAGTTTTTTTTAAACGAATGTGAAACGTTTTAAAAAAAAATTTTCAAATTAAATAAATTCAAACTTACGTATGAAAACACCTTTAGTAGGAATAAAGTCTGTAAGCTCTAAATTGCTTCTTTAAAACGTCATTTTTTTTAAATCCATTAACTTAAATCTATATTGTGTGACACATTATTACCAAATCACTGTATTTGTTAAGATAAGTGTGAATCAGGAAAAAACAAAACCAGTATTTATGTGCTGGGTTTCAAATCCTCTAAATCTACTAAAGGTAAGTAAATAAGAATCTGAAGAAAGGATTAAGCATATAAAACAAACATTCTACTGAAAGTAAGGAATATAAATAACATTGGTACGGGATTAACTGATAAAACATAAGAAAGGACGTTTTCAGTTGTTGTTTTTCGGTGTCAAAAAAAGGTAAGTAAAATAAAATAGTAATATTTCTAGGAAATATATATAGTAGAAAATTTGAGAACGAATTTGAACGTAACTCTGTAGCCTAAGATAATATTATAAGATTAAAAACAAAAACATTTAGTATTATGAAAATAAAATACAAATAAATTCTAATTGCGTCAATTTTTTAAAGCTATATTCTCTCCAAAAAATTCCAAATTTATTTCAACATTTTTAAATCATTAAATCTGGTGGGATTTTGTTTATCAACGTAAAAGCTACATTTATGGTTACTCATTTTTATATTGCCAGTGGAATTTACAAAAATGGAAAAAAAATCCTTAACGGAATAAAGAAGTAAAATATTTTTGGTGTATCAAATTTACTTTAGAATCGGAACAAATATTTTACTGATAGCAGAAAGAAAGAAAAAAATGGCATGCGTCAGTATAAAAAAAATGAAACATAGATATGTATAAATGTCTTTTTATTTCTTTAACAAAATTACAGTCACCAACAAAGAACTTTTACAAAGAAAATGAATTGCGTGCAAATACACATCATTAAAAAGGCTCAAATTATCTAGAGTATATGCAACAACTGTTTACACATACAAAAAATTAAGCATTTTTTTATTATACGTAATGAAGGAGAAATAACAAATAATAACTATCAAAACTTGTTAGTGGTATTATAATCGTTACTCAAGTGGTAGGAAGTTTTTAAAAGAACAATTTTATCATACAGTAAAAAGTAAGGATTTAATCTCTTCCAGTTTCTAGAAAAAGGATTTCAGTTAAAACATTAAAAAAAATAGTGTTATTTTCCTTTTCTTTCCCCAAAAAATAGGACAATATGGAGTGAATTTCGAATCTTTAAAAGTTATTTTCGAATCACTTTAAGAAGCCAGTCACCTGGGAGAATACAGTCTTTCCCGCCTTTAGAAGTTTCCTTTTCTAGGGTGATAGTTTTCAACGGATTTTCTTTCAACATTTTGACAAAAGCTAACAGTTCTTTCCTGGAAATAGGTAGTGTCAAAAGCAGATAACGAGATGATTTTGTTATTTTTTTTATTTCACTTTTAACTTTTATATTCAAACCCAGGGCAGTTCCAGAATTCAAAGATATTCCTTTTCAAAAATATGCAATGATGTTTCTTTTATAAATACGATTAAATGCTTCGCTGGTTTATTTTTTAAAAAGAACTTTCCTTTGCGCAAAAGTATAGTATTTAAAAAAAATTAAAACAAAAAATTCAGCTTTTCTTCTACAGATGACTAATGCATTCGATTATTATTTAAATATATTGTGATTAAAATAGCTACAGAGAGCGAGAGTTGTATATATTAGAATAGTATATAACTTTTACAATTTACTTATGTATTTCGTTACATATTTACGTCATAGTCGCATGTTTAATCAAAGAGGAATAATAAAATCCTTATTCTAAACTATTTGTTAATTGGTACTTATGTATAATGCCGTCGAATCAAAAGATATCGCCAAATGGCACGATAACTGCCAATAGCAAAAAGCGTTTCCACGCACGTTCGAGCACAATTATAATAACGATAATAGCATTTGGCGGCATTTTTTGAATTTGCGATTTCTTTTTGTTAAGCGAAATAGGTGAGGATATAATACGTACATATAAAGTATACCGTGTTCTTTCGTCTTTTTAAAAATTTCTATGAACGAGTGATAGTACTAATAGCTGTTTTGTAGAAATATACCAACATCAACAAAACGCTTCTAACATTTACAAGTGTGAAATATATAACTGTTTTAGGTAAAATACATAATGATTCATTCACAAAAAATTGCTCCAGAAGGAACAGAAATTTTGGGAGGGGGGGGGATAATCATTTCAATCATTTAATGACATAATTAATTTATCCATAAGTGAAAAATAAATCATGAGATGGAATTTTTTTTTTAAAATGATAGAAATTAATCAACTGTTCAGTTCCTAGGATAGATCCTGTTTTTCAACAATATTGTAATTATGATTTTTAATCATTTAACGCAGCGATACTCAACCTGCGGCCCACCGAGCCTTTCAAGTGGCCCGGTCATGGCCTATTGCTCTGAGAAATTCACTTTTTTAAAAACAAATTATTAAAAATTTGGAGGGAAATTCTTTGTCAAGAAATCAAATTAATTTTGCTTCTTGCTGTCAATGCGAACGGTAGCGAATTAATATTTTTTTATATTTGTAAAGGTTACGGTTAGTGATGACAGACAACAGTGGAGTAGCCACAATTTTATGGGTGGAACTAATTTTTAACTATCTTTCATATTTTGCAAGCGAAAAATGTTCGAAGAAAATATATCGTTTCAAGACTATTAGGAGGTTGACTTATTTGTAGTGAAAAACAAACATGGATCAGTAACTGTTTGATTTGTCACGAAAGTGCTGTATTTAAAAAATACCAATAAACACGAATCATTCAATGACACTTTTCCTCGAAGATCTCTCTCAAGGTGATATATATATATATATATATATAAATAGGCTTTCTTAAATAATCTTTGCAACAGCAACAAAGCGTTTTGTCAGTGGTAATGTCATAGTGGTAACAAATGCATCCTATGAAGTTTTTATATTATTGATAATCATACCAGACTGTTTACTGATGCAAAAATTGTGAAGGAGTGTTTCTTAAATGTGTGTGCTTCTAATTTTGTGTCGATGGCAGAAAATAAAAAGCAAAACAGGAGTTATAATATTTTCAACAACTTTCCACATTTTAATTTTCCAATGTTATCTTGGTTTTAAAGCCTTCCTCCCCCCTCCCTTTTATCCTCATGTTGCGGCCCAGCAGAAAAAAAAGATTGAGTACCTCTGATTTAAAGGGTAAAATTATGACTTTCTTAACATGCATAAGGTTTCGAAATAAAACGAATGATGAATTACCGAATGATGATAAATACATTTCTATATACATGTTTTTCATTTTCAAATTACAGCAAACAAAATTAGGAATCAAATATACCTTAAGAAAATTCACAAAGAATACCGAATGATGTCAAACACTACTTGCATGCATTTCCATTATCATATTATGACAAGTATGTCTTCCACTATCGGACTATAGAATGCAGTACTAAACCTAAAATATATAATATAATATTACACGCGAGATCATTTGAAAAATTCACAAAATATACTAAATGATGACAAATGTTGTTTGTATGTGCATGTCTTCCGTTATCGAATTATAGCAAACAAAATTATCATTGAATTAAAAAAAGGATCATAAATTTAATTCTTTATTCCAGTAAAAAAGTAAAACTAGGTTACGACCAAGTATAAATAATATTATCTCAAATATTTTAATCAAATAAATGATAAAATAAACAATGCATGTTGATTTATTTTTATACATCCCCCACTTCATTTGACTTTTTCTTCTAGTATAGCAGCAACCTAGGACAAATTAATTTTACTTTTATCCAGGCACACAATGGTTACTATTTTGGACGAATATGTAAAAGTTAATAATTGGAGAAACACGAACCCATTGTTACAGTTCAGAATTAGAAAGAGAAAGTTGCACAGAAAACGTGCGCTGAATGCCTGAGACGGATCAAAGGAAGCATGCGAGTCACATTCAGATTCTGGAACTATTCTTCATTAAGCCGTAAGATGACGTAATAAAACGGAGAATACTATCTCAAGGAATAAATTATGCAATGGGGAAAGATGCCATGAATAAGCTCTTGTTTATTATAGTATCTTGATAATTTTAGGACATCCTTTAACGATTTGTGTTCATTCAAGATATTCGTCACATAAGGAACAAACGATATTTCTTTCTTTCATTAGAATATTTAGAATTGGTTATTATTATTTTTATTATGTTGACATTGAGTTTCTTACCTTTCTTTTAGCGACAAAAGAGATAGATATTAAGAAACGCTCACGCAACCGCATGTGTTATTTCAAAATTGTCAATAGTTGTTTTAAATCCATTTTAATATTCGATAATAATAATTATTAAATTGTTCCATAATTACATGGAGTTATGATGTGTTCTTTTATTCATTGTAAAAATGTATTAAATACGATATTTTAAAGTATAAAATTAAATAAATTCGATTTATTTAATAAGATTTTTAAAACATTCTAAACTTTTTAAAACATTTTTTTTATTGTTGATGGTTTATTTTGAGGATCAGATCTGTCATTTTGAAGGGAAAAAAAACATTTAAATAACTAACATTTTTAAAAATATTTAGTGTCAATTGAATTAGAATATACATAAAATTATTCGAAAAGTTCAAAGTTATGATCTATTAAAATAATAACGGGTGTTTTTTGCAAAAATTTCTCTACTCTGATATAGTAAAATATGAATAAATCCATTTCTAAATTAAATATCTAAAAACTCTTAGTTCAGGTTCCGTAAAGAAGGCTTAGCTATGTATTTTTCGCAAAATATTATTATTATTGATGCATTTTTTATAAAAAGGAGAATATTTTGAAAATATGTCATTCTTTGTTCATTTTTTTCCAAAAAATTGCATTTATAAATCATTTTTTTATAATAATATTCTTAAAACAGTTTTATATGTACGTCCTAATTCAACAAACACGGAAGATCAAAACACTGGCGTAGTTAGTCCTTGAGTGGGACCTGTATTAAAATTTCCTTGGGGGCTCTGTTTTAAGGCCCATAACAACAATTTTTTGCTTACACATGTTGAGACCCCGTATCATTGATACGGCTGTAGGTACCCTCCAGCTCAAAAAAATTATTCATTTATATGCTTTTCAAAATCACGGTTTCGTTCTACCCTAAAATTGACAATTTTGCCAAAAATTGACATTTTTTTTATGATTTTATTTTATAGGCCATCTTATTAGCTTTATAAAAATACCAAGTTTATCATTTTCCGTTCACTGGAACAAAAACTACAAGTGTTTTAGTAAAAGCAGATGCCATTACTTTAAGCAGCTTAAAAGCGTTCACTCGAAATGTGTTTTTTTGAAAATGCTCAAACGGGTACAGCGATTGCTCAAAAAGTTTTGAAAATAATTAACAGAAATTTTTTTCGTGTATGTTCTGTATAATAGTAGAAGTATTTTAACCTTCAGATTTATCAATCACTATTTATTCCAAAATTTACAGCCTCTTATGTGAATATAATCATTGTTTTTTAAAGGAATTTCAAATCATTACTAAGATAAAGTGCTCTCGTTTTTGTAAAAATTAAAATATCTCTTATCCTGAAGGTCATTTAAAAAATGAATAACGTAGTAACACATCAGAATTGAAAATTTGTTCATAAACTTCCTACAGAATGGGCCCCGTTTATGTTATTTTTTTTGTAAATTTTTACCTGTTTCTTCCCATTTTTTTAGTAATAATAATTTCTTATTATCTTCATAATTTAAGCATATTTTTCTGAAAATGTACTTTACTCGGTCCGTCGCCAAAAGCCCTCGTGTAGCTGACAGTGCGACGTTAATATTCACTAACTCACACTGAAAATGTACTAAACAAATCTAAAAACAACAACAACAAAATCAACATATCTCAATTTTAAAAAAAAAATTTTTTGTCGCAATTAGTCGCATACCTTAAGTTTGTACAACAAGGCTATGAATTCAAATTATTTATATATCATGAATTAAAAACACATTAAATATTTTTATAAGCACAACGGAATTACAAATGTGCCTTATAAATAACCTAATAAAATACAATAATTGTTCTACTTAAAAATTTAATTAGAAATTGTGAACTCTAAGAATGACATGAAAAAAAATTATGTTAGGAATATTCGTTACAGTTTTAGATTTATAGAGTGAAAGGTAAGATAATTCCCTTGATAAATCATTTACACAGACTATTTTTATCAGCAATTAAAGAGGACTCATAAAACTTATCTATATTACTTGCAACAATCTTATCTACTGCTTTTATCTATTTGCTAGTTTTCACACACACACACACACATTCACTTAGATTTGATTTGATTTTTTTTCTTCTTTTTTTTTGCCGTATAAATTTTAGCAAAAAGAATTATTTACTACACTAAAACAAAAAATCGTGTCTAGGAAAGTTAATGTGATTCGCTCCCAAAAATAATGATTTCGTAGATTTCTTGGACAATTCCTTTTTTACGGCCAATTTTCCTCTTTTTCGGAAATGATTCGAGTAGAATTGAATGCGACTTTAATTTTATTCTTCCCAATCCCTTTGTTTCTCTTATTTATATCCCGACAGAACTACTACGCCATAAAAAAATTATTGATAATTTAACATTATTCATATCTTAACGTTTTGTGAACTTTTGTAAAAAAAAATACTTAAAATTGTACTCATTAAACTTAAAGAAAATAAAATATTTATTTAAACACATTTTTTGTGGAAAGGGATTAAAGAATTCCTCCATAAATTGTATGAGTAATAAGAAAAGAAGTATAGAAGCTAAATACCATCAAAATAACACATCGAGGGAATATGATACAGAAATGAAATATACATATTGTTAATACATTGAGTACACACACACAATGATACAGAAACTAAATACTATATATTATTAATACATAAAGTAGAATGGCATAGAAACTAAATATATATTGTAAATACATTGAGTAGAATGATACAGAAACTAAATACTATATATTATTAATACATCGAGTAGAATAATTAGAAACTAAATCTATATTGTAAATACATTGAGTAGAATGATACAGAAATTAAATAAATATTGTTAATACATCAAGTAAAAACGATATAGAAACTAAATATGTTGTTAATAATACATTAAATTGAATAATAAGAAAAATAAAAACCGTTATTAGTGCATTGAGTCAAACGATACAAAAGCTGGAAATTGTAAACGATAATTTGATTGATAAAAATTAAATTCTATCGATAGGTAAAGTTTTTGAGTAGAATGATGCAGAAACTGTTTTCTTGTTGATACCTTGAGAAATACAAAAACTAAAAATGGTTATGAACTCAATAGTAAAGTGACGAGAACGTCACCTGAGCTGTCATTCCACTCTCCGAACATACACAAACGCTAAAGTGAGGACTTATTCCATAAATTTAACGTGCATCAGCCTCTTGGCAGATCATGTAGTACAGAACTCCAAGGCGTATCTTCAGAACTAAGGCCAGCCACGTGTTCACGACCACTCGGATGTCTTGGCCAGTGGTGTAACGTAGGCCCCCGCTCTCGGGGAAGGGGACAGGATTCTAAAGGGCCCAAAGTCTGCCTGACGCCAAGTAAGTATACGGGCTTGGAGCCCCGAACCTAATTTTGCAGAGAGGCCCTAATATTCTCCAATACGCTATTAGTCCTCGTTATTATATTGAATTAAATGATACAGAAATGATACAGAAACTATATATATGAATAGTTATGATAATGTGATTGTTCTCGGCGAAATAATAATACATTGAATTTTAAGAAATTAAATTCAAATTGCAATAAATACAGAAAACAATGATGAAAACTATATATCAAAGATATCTTAACTAATATAAATACTAAATATCATTAATGCAAACATTGCATTTACGAAAATATTAAATGATGAAATTGAATATTATTTCCATGAGATAAAATCTTAACGGGTGTTTTCTCAAAAACGCTTCGCAATGAATAAGCGATCTATTTATTTAGTTAACTCCAGAACACGACGATTATTGCGTCTCTAACTGAAGAAGACTGTCGCAAAATGATATTACATAATTTAACTTTCTATATAACAAACCTGTGCTTCAACAATAAAAATAAAAATTCGCTTGAAATACTTAGAAATAATTTTTAGAGGAATTTGGTGGGCGTAAATTATGTAATTATGAACAATTAAAGCAAATAAAATTGACTTAAGTTTAATTTTTCAGTTGAATAAAACTTTAAAAAAAAACATATCGCGCCAGCATTTTGTAACCGAAAAGGAGTAACCAAAGGATTGGTTTTTCTTTAATGTGTGTAATAATAAGACACTACATTAAAACTCTACAAAATAAAAATAACCCGATTATCAACAATAATTCTAAAAGGTGTTTTTTTTTAACAATTTCTCAAAAAATATATCTTTTTTCAAAGGAAGTTTTTAGACAAAATTTTACTTTAGAGGTAAATAAATTATTATAAGAATTATATTCATTATTATTTAACAGCGAAAATTAAAGATTAAAAAAAACTACTTTGTAGAATGATAAAATAAACGAAATAAATCTGGAATTAGAGTCTATTTCATAACCATAAGAAATTAAAATTGATTTCAGAAAATCAAAATAATGTATTTCACAAAAAGTCCTACAAAATTATTTTCATTCTCTTTCGATATGAAATTTAAATATTTATTTCTTAGAAACGGGGCTGAGTTGAAATCGCAGAGGAGATATTTATTATTCAAATATCCAAGCTACCCAAACACTAGAAAGTTGTTTTCACAAATTTTCGAATTCCCCGAAATATAAATAAACTGTACAACCCACTTCAGGGAATATATGATGCGCTATACGATTACAAAAGAATTGTGAAAATAAAATATTATAACTAATGAAGTATTCGTTCAAAAGAGAGAGAGAGAGATACTGAAAAGTACAACAAATAAAAAAGTGTGAGCATTTACAATAACTTAGAATACGTAAATTAAAATTTTGCGACCGCGTATATATATAGTTTGGCTGTCTCTTCTCCTAAACTCTTCTTTCTATTATATTGCTTTAACAATACAATTTCATCATTTAAAGACGACAGTCTGTTTATTAAAATATATTTATATTTTTTCACACACACAACTACTTTCGATAAAATAATTTAATATATTTAAAGTTAATGAATGCCTTTTAAATAAATCCATAACATTAATTGGGTACTATAATAACGCTCCATAGAAATATTTCATATTTTTAACTATTTCAAAATTATTAAATTTTCTCTCTGCTCATTATCATCAAGTGTAATTTAAAGTTTACGTTTGATGGTCATCTTTATGTTGTATTACTTTTATATCAACGTACAATCTTTCAGAACTTTTAAACATGTTTTTGTCGTAATTTAAAATATTTACGAAAGAAAAATAAACTTAAAAGCAAAATTTGCACCGTAATACTGTTCCACAAGTCAACATATTACGCAATCTACTAAAATTATGTTAATTTTCTACAATATTAATATTATACAGAGAGAGAGCAATTTTGATGTTTGTTCAATTTATTCCACCATTTTGCAAAATAGTATAATTTAAAATGCACAAAAACATAACTGGTAATGTAAAACATTCCAAATTAAAAGAATAAATTATCTTACATAAAGCTATAAAATATTAACATATTAAACTGAAATGGTCATAAGCATAAATTAAATACACACATTTAGTAAAATTCCTACTTGAAACCATTATATTTTTCTTTATTTATAGACACTAAGAAAAAGTCGGCCTATAATGCGGAAGAGTTCAACAATCAATTGGAATAAAGAACGTCCCAAGTTTCTTTTCAACGAAATAGAAATTCCAAGGCTTCCATATTAATTTTCCGTAAATATTTTCCCAAATCATGTAATTAAAAAAAAAGAATAAATGATCAACGCACAAAATAGGATATACCAGATTTCTTAACATGAACTAATCAGTTAAAATAACGTAATCTTCGAAGAACAAGGGGGAAAGAAAGAACTTTGCTTAACTAATTTAACTTTCACGGCAGGTGTGTGAACGTAATATTATTCCAAAATACTATTAATTCGCATGAACCGGCGGCATACGTTCACGATAGTAAAGAGGGAAAAAATTGTTCCGCCTTAACCCCCTTTGGGTGGTCACGCTGTGGCCCGCATCCAACAAAACAACCTGTCAGATTCCTTCCCAGGATACCTTGCGCGGGACCCAACACCGCACAACTTTTTTTCCCCTTCCCCTCAAAAACAAAACTTCGCCAACTTTTTAACGAGTTATTATACTCAAAATAACAGGTGACAAAATGTCGCTGAGAGGTTCAAAGTTCGTCACTTACCAGGACCATGATTCAGCGTGTAATCCCACAAGTAAAAAAAAAAAAAAAAAGAATTTATAATCCAGAGCAGGTCGTTTTTTTCCACACAACCACCATGTATCAACTTTCAGAGCAGACGAGATCCCCTCTCGAATGCCGCCATGTTGTAGACTGAAATGTTCCTTTTCGCGCCGCGTCGTTCTCGTTGCCAAGGTGCGCTGTCATGTGACCGTGACGTCACTGGAATGCCGTGGCAGGTGTCGGAAGGGGGGTGGAATAGTTTTACGAGTTGTACGCACTGAGTACGCGGACCCGGCTGCAAGAATTGGCAACTAAGTGACCAAAACTTTTCGTCTTTTTTAATATTTTCCCCTTCTCTCAACTCGTCTCTGCTCTTATTTTTCTATTAAACCTGTCATGGCAAGGAATGATAAATTTGAAAATGATGATACCGTCATAGTGTTTTATTATTTGTGTTTTGTTTTTGTGAAAAGATCTTGAAATTAAAGTACTCAATCACCTGTTTAAAAAATGCCTCAAGGGGAAAAAATTATTCAAATTTTCTTCATAAGAAAATATATATAAGATAAAAGTGAAAATATCTTCAGTGATCGTGAAAATCATATATTTTCTCTCTCAGTATATTAAAATTAATTATTTAATGAAATATTCTATTTTACTAAATCTAGAAGCATTAATTCGTTTTAGTTGTTCTGGAAAAAATCAGTTTCATTTTTATCTCATTTAATAGATATTTATAGCTATTATAATGGTCTGCGTGGAATGATAGAAAGATCTGGAGAATTTACTTAGTGCACTTCAGAGATAAAAAAATATATATATAAATATTTAAAAACTTTTTGCATTAAAAATGTTAAAGGAATATATGTATTTTAAAAATGAAGTCGATTATAGATTTCTATATATAACTTGGTTAAGTATTTTAAAACGTATTTTTTTCTTCCTCTCTTTTTTTTTTTTTTGAGATAATATAATATGGAGATAATATCCCCAGAATTTTTAAAATTTAATCTTAATAATAAATCAAATTAATTCAATTTAATAATGATGATTTAGTTAATTAATGCAAAAGTATTTTCCAAAACTCGTTTGCAATAATGCAATTAAAATGAACGCCATGTTTCATCATTATGTCGTCTGCATTTTATAAAAATTTAACTTTTAAAAAAATTTAATTAAGCATTTCTTTTGCTTATGTTATGAAAAATAAATAGTTGTTATAATTTATTTTAAGAAAATAAAAGAATTCTTATCTATAAAAAAAAAAAAAAATGTGTTTGGAATAAAATAACATCTATAAAATAATCCAAAAAAAAAAACAAATTTAGAACAAGTTTTAGAGTTACAAATGTTTATAAAACTTTCGCTAAAAATAAAACGAGAGTTTTAAGCCTTTATATAGGTGAGGAAAAAAAAGTTTTAACTAGAAATTTTTTAAAAAAATTAATTTCCTTATTTAATAATATGTGTATGAACGCCTTCTTAACAATAAAAAAATATATATTCTCAAGCGATACCGACAAAGTTGTTATAAATTAAATATTCCAAATTAATAAAAAGAGAAATTCTCAGTAAATCCTATATGTTATTGAAAGAGGAAATAGACTTCATATTCTTCCTTTTTTTTTAATCGCTTGTATAACTTTCTATAATTTAATTTTCAAAAAAAAAATTTGGGTTTCGTTCTATTACGTTATTTGATAATTTTGAAAGGAAAAAAAATTCTGAGACATTATAAAAATAGTTTCACAAAGGATCTAAGACACAAATTCAGATGAAATTTTTGTTGTTAAGATAAAACAAAATGAACTGAATTTATTGATAAAATAATTCAGTTGATAACAGAAATATGATTTACAAATTTTGCACTGTTAATACTGAGACGTCTTGAAAATACATTTCAACCTTAACGACTTTGTTGTTCGTTGTCGAAGCAAGAGTTTCTTGAAACATCGATACGCCATTGTTTTCATCGTAAAACTTTTGATACTATTGGAATTTTTTTTTTTTTTTTTTGACTATCAGTAGTAAAAAATCTATAACATATGATGAATTAATCGATAGTATCGATACTATACTGATTAATACAATCAATAATTTTGATAATATAAATTCTATATCGAAGTACTAGAAATAAATAAATCATCCTTAATACTATTGATAATATCGTGATATTCGATAATATTGATTGAACTATCTATTATATTGTGATACTTATGATTGATATGTTAAGATAGTTATCTATAAGTGAACTACTGACGTTTAGAAACATCAAAACTACAGCTCAATTTTTATGAAAAAGAATTTTTTTAGTTTGTTTATTTCGTATAATATGTGCAATATTAAGTAACATGTTAAACGGGGGAAAATATATTTGAAGATAAATGACATCTACTCAATGTAATTTTTTGAGTCACATTATAAAGTATTGAAAATTCAAATAAAATTGAATTTTAACTGAGTGCATTAAATTTAATTATAGGCATTTAAAATGGATTGCAAATTGCATAAATTATGTATTCTAATTTTGATTAATTTCAGAAAAATGTTGTCACATGTAGGGAAATTTAGAGATAGAAGAATCTCTTCGAAACTTGTTGACGTTAACCATCGAAATTAAAATATTATTGCGGAATATTAACTGAGCTAAAACCTAAATATAATTTAGAATAAAATAATAAAAAATATCCTTTTAAACTACTAAAGTTTCCTTATAAGTTATTTTGAAAAATGAAAAATATAATCAGATTTGTGAACAGACTTTTTTTTTTTTTTTGCTAATTGGATCTTCTTTTCGAAGCTGTGTACATAACTATACCATTAACTAAAAAAATATGTTTTGATTAAAAATAAATAAATAAATAAGTAAAAAATGAAAAAACAACAATGATGTTGGAAATTTTTTATACAAAAAGCAAAAATGAACAGAATTAAAGGTTATATTTCATCACAACACATTTTTCTTTTTTGAATAACTCGTTTTGTTCATATTGAAAATTATTTATAAAACAATAAAATTACTGAGAGCTTAAGGCTGTTTTTTTATTTCAGTTTTCCAACGAACTATTCGAAATTAATAACATAAAAAATAGGGAAAAAAATATTTAAAAAATTTAAAACAGCATGCTTTGCATTCTAATAAATTAAATTTTTTTTAAAAAAGAAACACGGTACTTTTTTGTGGTTGCATAAATAATTTTTATTTGCCGAACCGTAATATATCCTTTAAGTATGGAACTTATTAAAATGACTCGTGATAAAAACCTTGGGAAAAAAATCCTTTATTCCAAAAATTCTAATTCGTGTATTTCTGACATATTTATTCCATTTTAAACTACTCAGTGTCAAGATGAAGAACTGCAAGTCCACTGACAGCCACAAAAGCTTAGTTTTATGTTTGCAACAATGTTTTTTTTTTTTTTTTTTTTTTTTTTGCAGTAAAAATATATAATTATTTTCATAAACCGAAAATCGGAGAGACATGACCATTTTATTTTTAATAATTTTTTACACATTTGTGTCTTTTCAATCATCAAACTAATACAAGAGTTAAAACTGTACGTATGCGTAAACATGATCGAGTTAGAGGCACTAGACAAAATTTACAAAACATTTTAGTTTTAAAATACAGTGAAAATCGCTTAACAGAAACTGAGGGAGGGACTAAAATATTTTTCACGTTTTAAATGAATTTCGTGTTAAAGCATATTGCAAAAAATAAATAAGAAGAAAAAAATAAAAATATCATACATTCATCAAAATTAAGTTTATAAAAGGACATTTTAATCACATAGATATGTACATTTGCATGTACTCAATAAGAATCAAGGAAACAAAAACATTCACAAGAGCATACGGAAATTTAATACAAAATTTTCAAGTTTTTTGAAAAACAAAACATTTATTGAGTTTTTGGAAAAGAGTCTAATATTTTTCATTGCATTTGACTTTTTTAGTATCAAATAGTCGACACATTGTTCGATGTCGTCTATTTTGTTATTCATTTCCCCATTGGAATGCGCATCAAAATAACTGCGCATTCTTTTCATAACGTTCCTTATTTCAGATGACGTGGGGAAAGGAGCTGATTATTCATTTAATTTTCGCCGTTGGAATTTGCATGAATAAATTTTTTTTGAACCTAGAACAAACTCCATAATGTCTTTGTATGCCATAATTGCGGCTGTACACACATAATATCATCTACTGCAACGAATTCTTCCGATGAGGTAGTGTGGGACAGCCCAATAATTCAGAAACTTTCGCGGACATTTCAATAAGTGTCGACTCAGTTTCAAAATCCAAACGGAAAATCTTTTCGTGTTAAGCTATTTTCGTTTTGTGTTAAAAGAAAAATGCATGAAAATGTAGTTTGTAGGGACCTTTGTATTATTTCGTGTTAACCGACATTTCGTCTTAAGCGTTTTCGCGTTAAAAGTAACAAGTTAAATGTACATTTGCATTCCCCTTTCCATAAGTCACTGGTGGCCAACCTTTTTGGAAAAAATGCAACTATCCGATAAAAAAAAAAAATTATGCGTGCCACTTTTCCAACAAACAAAAAAAAGGAGGAGAAATGTTACTTATATAATTATTCACTTAAATAGCTCATTTTTAATGCAAGCATAACCAGTGTAAATTTAAAAATAATACAATAAATAAGACAACATTACAGCTTAGGTTTATTATTAATAAACTTTTTATGGGTGCAATCAGTTAGTTTAAATATGAAAAATAAAAATGAATAATTTGAAACACACACATTTAACTTTACATAATTATCAAGCGTCAGTACTTACTTAAGGTGACTTTTGAAATTGTAGTTTTTTCCCCAATTCATGCATATTATTATTAGATCTTGGAGATGCTAACAAAATTAGGTTGTTTTGCGTGCATATCAGCTAGTTTTGAGCGCAATATTTTGTTTTTATGTTCCTAACAGAAAATATTTATTTACAAGCATGTTGATCCAAGTTTTGAGGGAGGGGGGTCTAAGATAACCACATCTCAATAAAATCGTACAAAAAAAATGTTATTAATAATTTTTTTCAAATTTTTAAATTTTTCAATAAGTTTTTGTGTGCCACTGTTACAACTCCGCCGTGCCTGGGTAGGTCACCACTGCCTTTGTATGTCTCAGACTTATTTATTGAATCCTTTAGTAAGCTCTTGTACGGAAATTCTAATAACAAAGCAAGTTTCATTTTCCCAGTTCCAAAACAACCGATGAATCATCTCACAGAACGTTAAACATTGTCTGAAAACTTAGGATGGAAAAAAATACGGATTTTCTGAATATTACCATCGGCCCGCAACTATTCCTCTTAAAAATATTCAGCGAAAAAGAAATTTCAGAACTGCATCACACACACACAAAAGATCAATGAAAGTCCTGGTTAGGTGCCATAAAAGGATATGAAAAGCGAGAATGTATCCCTCCAAACCTTTCCTAACGGGCGAAACATTCCTAAGTGCCACGTTTCAAACCGAGGGTATACCCCCATCCTGCATCCGAGAAGGTAAAAGAAGGGTGCTCCCCCAAAAGAAATCTCAACAATGAAAGGAATGGGACAAGGGGGAGCCCCCTTTCTCGTACAATGGCCTTCTCGACTGCATTAGGACTGAATTTAAATATTTTTTCCACGAACTATTTGGGCCTCTTTCATGGCATAAATTTTCGAAATGTGATATACGTTGCATAAAATTTTTTTTCCCCACTAAGAATCTTTATTAATATCTTCAGTGGAGTAAGTATTTCAACTCTGAACACATCAACGTGGCACTTATTTCGTAAATACATGTTTGTGGTGGCTATGCTCATGTCCGTAGGTTCGTAAAAATAGAGTGGCTGGGCTCAAAAGATAGCATACCAAAAATGCTTTCCTTTGCGTTCGAATATATTATAATAAATAACGTTTTTTGTTCTTTATTTGTTTGAAAAATCGACATTTATTTCTCATGAAACACCGTATATCATATAGAAGGATAAATATAGTTAGTTTTTACTTTCGTACATAACAAATAGCTTTTTTTTCCAGATCATTTTTCTGAATACGTCTTTTATTCTGTTTCACGCGACAAATACGTTCCAAAATGAGTGAGAGTTATTAACATACCACTATAAACTTGCACGAGGGGTATTGGTGACGGACCTAGTAATTTGGAACCATAGTCAAATGACAAGGATGGCACCTGAGCTGTTTCCCTCCCCTCCTTTTCCTACTGGATTCATGAACACAAAAATTAAGCAAAAGATTATGAGTTGCACACAAAAAAGTTTTACTCATTGTGACTTTCTGACAATAGCGTGTACACTAGTGCTTCTGAAACTTTCAATCTTTGCAACCCAATTTTCAGTCATAATTTTCATCGCACCGCTCTCCATACAATAACAATGTATTGAATTCATTAATAATATACTTTGACGCTAAATCGATGATACGACTTTAATTATAAACCGTACAAATTATCAAAATAGGTATTAAATTTTGTAAATGACAAGCCCATAGGGTCACAGTAACTATATTAAACTTATTCTTAAAATAGTATTGATAAATTAGTAATCACAAATACATTACGCAGTACTGATATATCTATAAGTATATTATATCAGTATAAATGTATATTTTATTTTTTACTCTGTCATAATATATTTTGTTTTGCTTCCTTCAGTTAATTAATAATTTTTTTTAAGTAATCTTTTATTTTCGACTTTTTGATATGTGTGCTAGCCCTCCCCGGTTTACGGACCTCTCTCATCAGGGGGAGGGGGATTACATTCCAAAATAGTCGACGAAAGTGCAGAGGAATAATCTCTATGGTAAAAACTAGAAATATGTTGATGTATGGAGGAGGTTGAGATCCCAAGGGGTAAAGTTTAGTGTCATACTTAAATTCATCAGCTGGTGCCTAACTTTCATGAATTATAATTGATGTACGTCATTAAGGGTCTTTCTTCCTTTGAGCACGTGCATTCTCCCTTTCAGGAGAAACGTTAATAATATAGCTAGAGATGTCCAAGCCGCTTGTTCGATAATCTGCTGGAGGTTTGAGCACCAGTTTAATATATCTTCGAGATGTATCGTTCTGAGTTTTCCTACTTCTTAACACGTTTTTATTAGATTCATCTGTATGCAACGAAATCTTAGAACTCTACTTTACCCACTCTAAAAGGTCAGATTAATTCGAAGTTTTGCACACTTGTCAAGGACCGAAGATAATGCAATAATTTTAACTTTGTCCCATTGACCTGATCAGGTTCATCAGTATTAACAATTCCCATTTCATCATTTGGCGATTAAAAGATTAAGTTACAACCCTAAAGCGAAAACATTCACCGTTAATACAAACACAACAAACAAACAAGAAAAGTGTTCTTTATGTGAAAAAGGGAAGGATGTGTTGTCTGATCCCCCATTTTGCAAACCAGGCCGTATCGACGCAATGATAGGATGCCAATAGGTATTCTCTAATTCCCAGATTCTAAAAAAATGACGCATTTAAAATTAATTAATCAATGAACAAAAAGTTTTAAAAATTAGAAATCACGCTTTGATTGTAGATCGAACTAAAAAGTAAAAAATAATTCTTAATATAAGAATAAAATGATTTACGAGAAAATTAATGCCATTATGGTAAAAGCTTGGAGTGCTTTGTACTACATTTTTACACTAACTCTGCAATTCAGAACAGAACCAGTAAAAAATTATAACAATTGACTCCTTTACCACAATGACATTAATTTTCTCATTGATCATTTTATTCTTATTTTAAGAATTATTTTTTGATTCAATTAACAAAAAAGCGTGTTTTTTAGTTTTTAAAACTTAAATTTATTCACAGACCTAATCGTCGAAAGTATGAGATCTGTCGCCAATAGCTCTCGCGTTGCTCTCACTCACAAACCTTAATCGTCGTATTTTAAATCGCGAGCTCGATATCTTGTTATTCACAAAAAACGGACAAAATTCCATATTAAAGTTATAAAATTCGGGAAATTCTCACAAAAGGAAGTCGCATTACATTTCTCGTCTCTAATGTAGCAGTTATAAAAATAAAAGTAAGACAAAATTTTCTATCGAGAATTTGGGTCGATCGAGTTAAATCAAAATAAATTGTCGGGTAAGATAGATGATTATTGTTTTTATTATTTATAATTCGTGTAGCAACAAAATCGGGTAAAAGAAATTCATGCAAAAACAGAATTGGGTGTTCTTGAATTTTATACACAGAAGGCGCGGGGCTCCGCTGTGTAAACATCAATTTTTGCATGTATGTTATTTTAGATATTTAATAAAAACGTTCATATATATCCTTGTAGCTCATAGTACAACCCTTGATAGGTCAGATATTAGACATTAATACTTCGCCTTACATTGGTTTATTTCATTTAATTGAGTTACACATTAAGTTTTCACAGCTTTTATTATTTTTAACACATAACTTTACCATGATTATCTGGTACGCAATTGTTTGTGATATCAACCCTAGACATTTTGACGCCATAATTCTTAGTTTTTATCTTGTCATATTCAGATTAAATTTTGCTTCGAATGACGTCAAGACTTTAATTTAAGAACCCACCTCTAAGTACTTTCTTCCTATTGATAAAATTATAAACTCAAATATCTTTAAATAATTAAAGCTTCATTAATTAAATATTTTTTTATATATATATAGTATGCAGTTAACTTATATATAGTAAAAATAGATTACTTGACCACACATTTATTGTCTCGGATTAATCTAGCAAGTCAAATGTGTTCGTTTGTGAATATCTAAGGTTGTGTTTTGATAAGTACGGTCGATAAATCAAGAAATATGTTTCTAAATAATGTTTACATTGAGTTAATTTTTATGTTTATTTTAGTAAAAGTAAAAATATTATTTCATTTTATTTCAAGTCAAACTGAAATCCCACTTCAAATTCATACAAACGATGGAATGCATAAATCCTCATTAAATTTATATTAATACTGTAACTCGGGATTCACTTAACCAGTAGTTTAGTAAACATGGACTAGGGTTACCGCGTGTGGCCGGAAGGGTGAACAAGGTATCCAGCGGTCACGTTATGACCGGTGATGTCCAAGTCAAATAGTGTGTTCGAATCTTGATTCTATGACAGTTGTTTCATCAAGTGAAAAAAAGGGAATCAAGATCTACCTGCTGAAAATTTAACGTAATATTTGTAGAGTTACATGGAATATTTGGCTCTGTTGTGTCCTCGTCACTTGACTGTGGTTCAAAATTGCAAGGTGTGTCGTTAATATTTCTTGTGTTGCCCTTTTTGTGCGATGCTAATAAACACTCCCTTTCTCTACAGTATACAAAGGATACGAACAGTGATATTCATATAGCCGCCTCACAATCAAGTGTCGAGGATGACATCTGAGTCTCTTAGGAATTGCGGCAGCCTGAATGGTAAAATAACGGAATCATAACGAGAGACTTATAATTCCAAAGCGAGACTGAAACTCTGCTTTGACTCAAAATATTCGGGTTTGTGGGAGAAGGAAGAATCTTTAGGGAATATCCTTGTGTTTCAGTTGCCTCAGTTTGATCTTAGATCCTTGTTAATTTTTTTAAGAAAGGGGCTAATCCACAGTATTTTATCTTATGCCTACTTTCCGATGCTTCACAACTTTCACGTTATGCTAAATTTCAAATAAATTGCACATTTCCATTTAAAAATTTTCATTGAAAAATATTTATTCCCTCTGTCCCTTGATAACAGCAGGTGAATATTCAAACGCGAGTATTATTGGCGAATTGAACTGTAAAATTATGTTGTGGGGAAAAATTGAGAAGCTTTCAATCGATATAAATGCTCTACGACAGGGGTGTCAAACTCGCGGCCCGCATGCGGCCCACAAAAAAAATTTTGCGGCCGGGCCAATATATCGGCAGAAAATAATATGTAATAAAATTAAAAAAATTCTTCGGAAACGAGAAACATAGTAGCAGAGAAGAGATGTCAAGTGTCAGGACATTAACATTAAATTTTTCTTGTTCATTTATATATATTTATTATAATGTATTGCTCGAAATAAAACCTACGTTTCAATGAATATTGATTTTTTTGTGTGCAGTTTAACTAAAACTAAACTTTGTTTGTTTGGGCCAAATTAGCAATCAAGTTTGATATCCTTGCTCTACGATATTTGTGTCATTAGTGTCAACACATCTTCTAGCTTTTAGGTGAACTTATTCATTATGAATCCTAAGTACTATCTAATTTCATCCACTGATGAAAACAAATATTCTTATTCCCACTAAATATCAACCCAAACGAAAATTTTCATGAAGGTGCCATTATATTTGTTGTGACTTAAATGTTAAATGAATAGATGGCACTGTAGGTCATTGTTTAGCTTGTAGAGTCAGAGTTATATGTAATAATCTTTGTCCGTAAACGAGTCTTCTATGTGTGTCGTCCAATAAACCAAAATGTCTAAATAATTGTCTACATTATTGAAGTGATACAAAAATGAAATGGAAATAGGATCGTCTAAATACCAATGGAATTAAGGAATAAGGCATTATAGCAGCATTAGCTGCAAGACAATTAAAGTGCAACAAAATGATCATATCAAGAATCGTGAAATGTGCTCCCGAAAATGATTGGCATGCGTGTGGTGTGTGAATACAGTCGACTCTCTATAATTCGAAGTTGGAGGGACCAATGAAAAACTTCGAATTTTCAAGAGTTCGAATTATCAAGAAGGTAAAAGAAAAAACTTTCAAAATACACAAAGTGAAATTTTTTTCTAACGCATTTAAATTTTTAACTATGTAATAAAACGATTATACATATGTATAAAATTATTTCAAAGTATTTTTAAAAGGACATATTGTACAGTATAAATATTATATGGAAGTCAAAATCCTCTATTAAAAGAATACATTCAATACATTTATACGCTATCCTACGCATCTCTTCTTCACAATAGCGGACCATTCTTTCTGAACACATGTGTAGCAAGGCCACGTGTTAAACGAAAGATATGGACGGCTGACAACAGGTGCGGTTTGTCTATTGTCCACTAAAAAGAATGAAAACAATAAAAGGGTCTTTTCGCCTGAGGAATCGGAAAACACTAAGAAGAGGTTAGAAGACAATCAGACAGATAGTCAGCAAAGGGGCTACGTTACAGGGAAGACCCGCAGAGACAACTCAACGCAAAACTTGTAAGCTCCAACCTGTTTGCTACAGGACTGTACAAGATAGTGAGTATTCTAATTATCAAGAATTTTATAAGATAACTTTGAATTATAGCGTGTTGTAGTCTGGCCAGCCACAGATTTTACTTTGAAATATTGAGAGTACCAAAATGTACTGTTTTAGTTCGAAATATCAAGAGTTTTTCTAGGGACTGAGCATATACTTCGAATTATTGAGGGGTTCGTATTATCGAAGGTTTGAATTATCGAGAGTCGACTGTATTATGCTAATGTTGATACTTTGAAAAAACAAAACTATGGATGCAAATATAAAAACCATGGAGAAATACTTGAAAAGCTTAGATGTATTCCTCAAAACAGAAGTGTCACCTTAAGATCAGCAGCTCACACCATTAAAGTCCCCAAATCTACATTTTCGATTTTTGTAAAATAGAAAATCCGTAAAAATGAATTTCCACACACACAAATATCACCCAAAGATTTCTTACTGAATAGAATAACGCATATGGATAAAACACAAAGCTAAGGAAAGATGGAAGTAACAACATTATTACCGTAACGAAATTGTAGCAAAATCCAGAAACTATCCGATCACTCAAAATAAAAGTTAGCGGTAATGTTTTTAATTTAATTTTTGATGCGTAATCTAGTATCTTTTTATAATAAATAATGCGTTCCATATTTATTTTCATTTGCCACCCTTATTATGTAGAAAAATTAAATTCGTCATTCTATAATTATTATCATTTAGTAGGAATGAAGTACCATTATTAAGTACAGCTTAAAATTTCTATTTAAATAAAGCAGTGAATATATATAATATAATTTTTTTATTATATTTGACAATGATCTAGTATGAATGAACAGGCTTAGATTGCAAAACTTGAATATTACATTATATCGCTTAAAAGTTTATGAATATAAAATGCTCATAATATATTATATAACAATGTATATATAATTACTTTTCTTTAAATCAATTTTAAAATAAAAATAAAAAAATATTTTTAACAGAAAAAATATTTTTTAGAAAGTTTAAATAAAGTTTTGTCAAGGATCCATACGCAATTCAAAATAAATATAAAGGAAATGTTTGCTTAAATGAATGAGAAAAAACTGCAAAAGAAATATTTTGTGAAAATTAATTCAATATATAATCAAAAGACCAAAAAAAAATCGTTATTTCTTCCATAATTTTTTTCCCTTTTGAACAGTTTTATAATGTTAATTTAACTATTTTTTCCTCTTCATTCTTTCAATTTTGTCTTCTCTTTATGCAGTTCGTTTAGTTGAAGTTTTCTAGTTTGTCTTTTGCTTTCGAATTTTTTTTCTCTCATTCACCAAAAAAAGTTTTTGCTTAAATTTCTTTTAACAAAAGCAAGAAAATTACAATAAGCTGCTAGAGAGAGAGAGAGAGAGAGAGAGAGAACAAGCAAAGAAGTGAAGAAAGCCATGCATGGACATAAAATGGAAAGAGTACAGATGTATTAAGATGCAATACATGAAAATAGATGTATAAAAAATGTAGAGAAGCTTTAACTCTTTGAAATGATGGAAAAAATATGAAAAGATATTTCATAATTAAATGAAAATAACAATTGTTTGAAAAAGATGTACTATGTGGTAAGTAGTGTGCGAAGCTCTTCAACAGCTAAGAATATTGGGTAATTACGTATTATTCTATTGACTATTTTCGTCAAGTAAAAAAGACGTCCCAAATGCCGCGATATGCAGCAAATAACGGAAAACCGTTCCCACTCTTGTATAAACATAATGATGACAGCATTTGGAGATTTTTTTCCGCGTCGAAATTAGTCCGTGGTGTAATGCGTTAGTACCGAATATTGCACACCTGTTTCTCAGGGTTGCGATTGTATCATTCATCGATAAGAATTTGGGAAAAAATGTTCCACACACACTCTTCAAGAAATGCTATAGGCCTCTCTGCAATGCGTTATCCGAGTGCATCCCTAACATGTTCGATCGGATTTAAGTCAGGAAAACACGCTGGCAACTGTGCAAAACAGAGATGACCAACTTTTTTGAGAAGAGTGTCAATATCTGATAAAAAAAAAGAATTATGCGTGTCCATTCAAACTTTTCCAACAAACAAACGAATAGGAAAAGTTGAAAAAATTTTACTTATAGGCTTATTATGGAATTTTTACGCAAATAGCTCCTATTTTATGCAAGTCTTATTGGAAATTTAAAAATAATATAATAAATAAGAGAAAAGTACAAACTTAAGTTTTCTTGTTAATTTTTTTCTTCTTCAGTTTCAATCAGTTAGGCTAGGTATAAAATAAAAAATTAGTAAGTAAAAAATTTCAATAATTATATTAAACATTCAGTACTTTTTTAATGTGGTTTTTCAATTTGTAGATTTTTTTTACTGAGTATTCAATTTGTAGATTTTTTTACTGAGTATTCAAATTGTAGATTTTTTACATTAGGATTAGTTCTCTAAAAATGCTAACAAAATTGGGATGTTTTAGGTGTGCATCAGTTTCTCTTTTTTCTCCAAAATCGACACGAAAAGCAAAAGTGTGTTCACAAAAGAAGTATGTGATCAGTCAGGATTGGAAAGAAAAACAACAATTTTTTTCCCTTGAAATCGTAAATTTAAAGTATTTAAATGTCTTATAGTAACGATAAGAAAAACTAAATCTCAAAGTCTATCTTCATCCTTGAGAAGCAAGCACTCACTGGGTAGTTAGTTCATCGTTTCTTCCACATATTTTAAAAGACACGCTTCCTCTAATTCCAGAATCTCACGAAAGCACTTCGTTTGGAAAACCAACGTGCACAATAATGAAGAAGTGTTGTCTACATTGTAATTTTATATTGTAATTTATTTAAATGATCTAAAACATCCTTTAAAGTTTTGTTTTGTCTGAGACAACCGCCTTTCAATAAAACAGTAAAAAAAAAGTAAAAAATATTATCTGTTCAAATTTTTCCGTAAGTTTTCGCATGCCGAGGGTCCCCCCCCTCCCCCACGCCCTAGTGTAAGCTATACTGTTTCAATTTCAAGCGTGTTCTCCACAAGTCGAGCATTAACATGCAACGAAATAAAGATATCATCAGTTGCCACAGCAACAACATGAGGTCTCAGATCTTGTTCGCATGCCTTTGAACCGTCAAATTTCCATTCCGCTTAATATGTGGATCCATATATCCCCCTATACTGATTTCTGCCATACTACCAAACCACTTCGTTTACTTGTATACTTTCATCTATCACGAACGAAAATGGGATTATTTCAAGTGTCCCTTTTCTTAACTTACTACGTAAGTTATGTCCTCGTCAGTTCACCTGAATTGAAAATTAAGAGTCTACCATTAATAGTTAAGAAAAAGTTTAACAATTACTGGCTTGTCGATTTTGAATAATACGCAAAAGTTAACTCTTATCTTGATAATTTTATTAATTAATTTCTTAAGTGCCGATTAAAAGTTACGCTATTCACGTATGCCCCATTGCCATCGTTTCCCACGTAGGCGCGCATATATTATATATTGAGGGGGGGGGGAGAATAAGTAAATCCTCTGAAATAAGTAAATATTTCGCAAACACTGTCAAGGTCCATTTATTTTCATTCCAAAGCCTATAATTTTATGCATAGCAACGTACAGAAAAGGTCGTACTTCGAAAGATGTTTATATACGTCTGGGGCAATTAACGCTTTGGCTGAGAGAGATTTTTACATACGCCGGTGGTACTAAAGAGGTTAAAGTCGCATTGTAGCTATGGAGTCAAAGTATAGAATTATTGAATTCAACATAATGTTATTGTATGGAGAGGGGGAGGGCGATAAAAATTATGATTGAATATTGGATCGAAAATATTAAAAGTTTGAGAAGCACTGCTGTAAAGACATAATGCAAAAACTGATCAATATGATTTTTTTTTCATCACAATGTTTTCTGAAATGAATTACATTTGACAGTAAAAACTTTTCCGCAGAAATAATAACGGGCATAAAAAAAACTAAGATTACGGAGATAGAGACTTAAGGTGACAGAACACCTTTAAAACTCAATTTTCGGTCAAAGTATCGATTTTTCGTTTTTGATCAAATATTAAAATTCAATCTTTTATCTTTCTAAATCTGTAAAAATTTTGTTTCTAGCTTAATTAGAAGCCAAGTTACAGCTTTTTTAATATTACTTAATCATGAATTTCTCTGACCGGAAATGCCTTTCTGCTAACCGGAAGTGGCCCAAATTGTTTGTTTACGTTTCTCTTTCATGGTATATGACATGAAATATGAAAATTAATATACAAATATTTTGTCAGAAATTAAAATAGAATATTTGAGAATAAATATAAATGTATTTAGAAATACATTTTTCCTTTTTTATGTATGAAATCTGGCATCAAATGTGTTGTTTAGTGACTTTGTTTACATATATGTTTGATTTTCATACTGAAAGAATCGACAGCGTAGAAAGTTAAAAAATAATTCTATTCTGTTTTATTTTTGCTTGAAAATGGTTTAAAGTATTGCTAGAAAGCGTAAGAGACAATTTTTTGGAAATAAATACACAAAAATTTCCGAAAATAACAGCAATTCAACACCTGTTCCTGAATGCACTACTAGTTCTTCAAAATTGGTAAATGAGAGTATGTCAACTGCAGAAGAAATGCCTGGTCCTCTGTTTGGTAACAGAATCATTGATCTTGAGCTTATTGTGGATGCATTTTCTCAACTTTGCTGCCCAAAATGTTTTGCTGAAAAAGTAGAGCTTTTTGAGGATTCCATGTATGGATTATGCTCTCATTTTACACTAAAATGTAAATGCTGTGACTTTTTCTTTACATTTGCTTCATCAAAAAAAGTTGTAAATGCACCAGTCATAAATACCAGGCTAGTATATGGTATGCGGCAGATAGGCAAGGGTTTTGCTGGTGCATTTAAATTATGCTCAACATTAAATTTGCCTCGACTGACAAAAACTGCTTTCAAAAATCAGGAAGCAAAGCTTTTAAAAGTGGTTCAGGAAGTAGCTGAGGAATCCATGAAAAAAGCTGCTACTGAAATTGCGGATATAAAACAAAAATTTTCATCTGATTTTGTAAAATGTGGCATATCTGTGGATGGCACATGGCAGCGTAGAGGCTATACATCTATGAATGGTTGTGTTGCTGCAATATCAGTTGATACTGGTAAGGTGTTAGAGGTAGAAGTTATGTCGTCCTACTGTCCTACATGTAAGAGACTTCAGACTATGCCAAGAAACTCGTCGAATGAATATGAGTCGTCAAAAGCCGACCACATATGTCAGTGTAACTTTACGGGATCTTCGTCAAAAATGGAAATTGTGGGGCTTCACGAATATTTCTTCGTTCAGAAAAAAACCGCAGACTTCAATACACGCAATATTATGCCGATGGTGACTCAAAAGCTTTCATGAGTGTGAAAGACACTTATGGAATGAACAGTGTGACAAAGTTTGAGTGCATTGGCCATGTACAAAAGAGAGTGGGCTCGCGTCTAAGAAAGCTAAAAACAAAAACTAAAGGACTGTCTGGTAAAGGCAAATTAACTGATAATTTTATCGACCGACTTCAAAATTACTACGGAATTGCTGTACGCAGTAATGTCGGTAACTTAAATGCCATGCAGCAAAATGTAATTGCTGCGTTATATCACTGTGCATCAAGTGATAAGAAACCGATGCATGGTCAGTGCCCAATAGGGAAAGACAGCTGGTGTTATTTTCAGCGGGGGGTGGCAAATGGAACAAAATGTACCACAAAATATGCTGGTTTATCAAATGATGTTTTAAATAAAATTAAACCAGTATATTTAGAACTATGCGACAAACAGATATTAAGTAACTGCTTACATGGATGCACGCAAAATACAAATGAGTGTTTTAACGGAATAGTCTGGCAAAAAGTTCCGAAAGAAGTATTTGTTTCGCTCAAAACAATTAAATTTGGGTCGTATGATGCTGTTATACATTTCAATGAGGGATTAAATGGGTGCCTCAAAGTTTTTAATAAGATGAATATTGAAAATCCTGGGGTGTTTACCTTACGGGGATATAAACATTTAGATAAATGCAGAATCCGTGAATCGATTCATAACGCAGACCCCAAAACAAAGAAACATAGGAAAATTTTAAGAGCCCTTAAAAAGAAAAAAAATATTGTTTTAGAAGTTAAAGATGGAGAGAATTATAAATTTGGTGCATTTTAATAAGAAAGTAAGTGTTTTTCTTGTAATCAGATTAGTTTAATGTTATTTTTGTCGTTTTCTCAAAATGAGTTTTTTTACATTTTTTCTTACCGCAAAACACAATATCTCAAAAAGTTATGCTTGGATGAAATAAAAATTTTATATATATGTTTTTTAAATACTAATACAGGGAATAGACCTCTCTTAAGATTTTATGTTGAGTAGAAATTTTTTTATACAGCAATAAAGTGAAAATTACAATAGCTTTTAAAGAAAATTTCAACGTTAAGAAGCTCGAAACACAATAGCTTCTCACGTAATTGTTATATTACCAAAATAAGTGTCTATTCCCTAGATAAGGTTGTATGTTATATTATTCAATTTACAAAATGTCAATATATTTATTTTATTTTCAGTTATCATGTTTTGCGTAAAGTCTTATTTTTGCTTATTTTTTCATAAAATACCCCTTTCACGGAAAAAATGTGCACTAACAAGACTTTACTTGGGTGTTTTTCTCATTTTAAAGACCCATAAGGTCATAAAATATGCATTAACAGGCAAAATTCAGGTTAATTCAAAAAATTTTCTTCGAAGGTGTTCTGTTACCTTAATTATGCAGTGAAAAGCTTATCTGGAATAAATATTTGCACCAAAATGAAATTATTATGTAGCTCTTAGTATATTCAGCTCCTAACTCAGTCACTAGATAATATTTACACAGATAGGGAAGATTAGGGAAAATGCATTTCGGTATTTATTACGTGATGAAATATCCGGATAGAAATCTCTAGTACGCAATTATAATAACTTGAATAAAATAGCTATTTCCGGATAGTACATCCATTGATTAAATTATATTTTAAAAAACCTTTCTACGAGATTCTTACGAATGCATTTTAGTGGTGATTTTTATAAAAGCTCTTAGATTATCATGAAAGCATTTTTAAGCAGATTTTTATGAAAGAAAAAGGGCTGATGCATAATGAAAACCAAACACAGTGACTTTCTTCCTCGTCAAACATTTTTAACAACCTAAAGCAGAAGCGGAGAATTTTTTTTTTTGAGTGGTAGGCTATCTGTGATTCAATTAGGACTCATTAATTTGGCTTCTAATTTGCAAATATCGTTTTATGTTATTTTACTATACTATTTTATGTATTATTAAAAGAAATATGTGTGATACTGTAAGACCACGGTTGTACGTATAATTTTGAAACTATTATAATGATTTTAAGGGAGAAATATGAAAGGAAACTTAATATAAATATAACTTAACATAAACGATATTTGACTTTATTTTCCCCTTCATCTACGTACCATAGAATATCGTTTCCACACAGGTAGTTTTGAATTTCGCCTCACAGGTAGATCTTGATTTTCGACCCACCCCATGGTTTACGTCGATCAAACGGGCTGCGTTTTGGCAGCTAAACCATTTGCAGACACGGCAAGTCCCCAAGTGTGGAAGCCATTTCATTGGTGGCACCATCTAGTGGGGGCTTCCACTACTAAACTGTGACGTTTGAATTTTATTCAATTCAAACTCTCGTCGGATACTAAATATTGCAAAGAGTACCAGAGCCAAACTGATACACAAGGGATCTTTCACATGACACATAATCATATGACATGCGTGCCTACGATTTTCGCATCCAGAAAATCTATCCACTCCATCCGGGATCGAACCTGCAATCTTAGGGTTACGAGGCGGGCACGCAACCTCACAGCCACCGAGTCTACAGTTAATAAACACTAACAAGCCACTAACGCGCGTATAGAGAAGTCCTACTTCATTTATTCGATTTTATGCCGCTTCGTCCTTTGGCGATCTTAAGCGTTTCTCATTTTCATAGCTTTTCCTGCTCAGTTTCCTTTCATTTTCTGAGGAGTTTTCTTTAGTTACAAAGGATTGTTCCATGGAATGGAACTAATTGATTTGTCTGTCTACCAGTATCAGTATAAGACTCTCTCTCTGTCTCACTCACACACACAAGTTACAGAAATAAACTTAAACCTCATCAAATATTTTGCAAGACTTATTAAGTAGAAATATCCCAAACCAGCAATCTCTCAGCTAAAGGGGCAAAAGTGCACAATATTTTAATAAGATGTAAATAGAAGATTTAAAAAAATGTTCATTTTGTTTTTGGACATAATTGGGTAATTATTGATTAAAAAAATTAGAAAAAGCACAAAGTAAAGTCATTACTTAAAAATACAAATCGAAATAGTAGAATATGCCCGAATCTTACGGAATATGAATCTCATTGCGAAATGAATATTTGTATTTATTTGTATGGTTTAGTTATAGAGTTTAATTTTGATTTTTAAACAGAAATGCTGAAAATATTTCATTAAGAGCAACTCTGATTCGGTTGGTTAAGAATGTTTTTTCTAATAAAATATTTTTGATATAACTTATCCCTAACACATTCTCCAGTAGTATGAATTTATTGACAGATAAGCAATCAATAAGGTCATAATACTTTATTTGAATTTTTAAAGCAGAACCACACAAACTTTTTTTTAAATGGTATATTTTGCAAAAAATATCAAAAATACCCAACTAGATATATATTATTGCCTGCGAATGAAAAAGAAATCTTGTCCTCTTCAAGGAAGTCAATCCTATTAATTCATTAATTTATTAGGGATCCGAAAATATATTCTATTTTCTACCCTCTGAGATTATAAAACTGCAATTGTGATTTGAGGTACATGAAATAGAGACGCTGCAGAGAGAATAGAGATGAAAATATAAAGATCCATTCTACATGCAAAGAAGAAATGCATGAATATCTGGATTTAAAAAAACCGGCTGTGAAATAAAATAAAAAAACCCGAAAACGAAAATGTTGAGCTCCAGGCTATGTAGCAAACTTAACATAAGTGATTAACAGTAAAATCTCCTACAACTATCGTTTTTTTTTTAAGTTAAGACGGAAATGCCTCGGAGTACAACTTTTCATTTCCTTTTTAATGTAAAAACATGAAGTTCCGTAATCATCTGTATAAACTGAATGTTTAGATATAATCAGCAAAAGAAAGTAAAATGCTATTAAGTATTATTAAAAATTTATTGCACACATTCATTTATATTGATAGGATATCAACTCTAACATATCATTATTAATAATTTTTATTAAAGATACATTTTTTAAATTTAAAGGTTCACATACATATACATGAGAATAACGTCAAGGTTCAGGTATCATCTACGTCACTTAACCATGGTTCAAAATTACGCGGTCCGTCGCCAAAAAGCCCTCGTGTTTTGCTGAACAGTGCGACGTTAATATCCACTCACTCGATCCTAGTGCCACTGAAGACCCGCCGTTTAGAGGAACTGATGAACGTTTCTCCGTGGAAGCTCAAAATACTCCCGTTGGAGTAGTGTGGAAGTTCGTTATCAATAGCTCTCGCATAGCTTTATAGTGCGACGTGAATAAACACTTACACTCACTCATACATCATGGATTGATTGTTTTTAACGTCGCATTTCGAAGTAGCATAATGCCTATTGTCAATGGACCTCGTAAATTTGAACCATAGTTAACTAACGAGGACGACACCTGGACTACCATTTAATTCTCCAAATTTCCACATCATATCAACGTGAGAATCTGTGAAGTAACTGAATTTGCTATAAATCCAAATCCAGCTCAAAATTCTCTCATAGTGCGGTGAGGAGGTTTGACCAATAATGTACGATCCCAAGCGTTTTCCTTGTTATCAGTGGCTTTAGACAAGGTGGGGATTTCGGATACACCCCATCTATAAGCCAACAAATTTCTAATTTTGACCACAGAGATTCTTGTTTTTTTTAAATGTATCGCCCCCCCCAGGTAGTTAGGAGAGGGAGGTGCCAGCTCAGGTGTCATCCACGTCACTTGACCACAGTTCAAAATCACGCGGTTCGTCACCAAAAGCCCTCGTGTAGCTGAACATTTCGACGTTAACACTCACTCACTCGTGGCCACGGTAGCCAAGTGGTCAAGGTATCGGATCATGTCTAGCGTGTCATGAGTTCGAGCCCAGTACCACTGAAGACCCGCCGTGTAGGGGAGCGATGCACGTTAAATCTGTCGAGAGCTCAAACGTCTTCCCGTTGGCGTGGTGTGGTAGTAAGGAGAGGGGGTGCCAGCTCAGGTGTCGTCCGCGTCACTTAACCATGGTTCAAAATTACGCGGTCCGTCGCCAAAAAGCCCTCGTGTAGCTAAAACAGTGCGACGTTAATATTCACTCACTCACTCGCGCCCCCCTCCCATAAGAAAGGTCTTATACACACTGCTTGCTAACTAAATTATGGTTTGAAATTAAGAAGCAGGATTTCAAAACCTTCTTGTTCTACTGTCTTAAATAATCATAATAATAAAAAAATGTCAATTATCCCCCTAAGGTAATCAACACATTGCACAACAACTCCAAAAGTAAAAAAAAAAAAAAGTACAATATGGCGATACTGTGTTGATGCTAAAACATCATTATGATGTATGTTCTTTACCAGCCCCTTTCAGAAGCTCCACTATCTGAAACGAAACCTCTCTATAGAGATTAATTAATTCGACTTCCGATAAACCATTTTTCTGCCTCCTCGGTACAATGGGATCGAAGAGACTCTCCCGTGAACTACAACAATGCAAAAAAAGCAGGCGGTTACTTGGAGATGATGACTCCTGAATCAGTCAAGGGCGGTGATTAATACGCGATTCCTGATCGCATGTGGTTCTTGTCATAGCTTAACTGCATGATGAATGATGCACTAGGTACAACCTCACACCGCAATATTTTTTCGCTATGCAGATGAGGTTATTCGATATTTTTGTTTTTCCCCCCTAGTTCGAGGTGTTTGATTACCCCATGTCTGATTTTTATCCGAAAAAATATGTATGTTTAGGTTAGATGGATAACAACTATTTTAATAATCCGAAGGTTGAATGAGTTGTTCTAGATTTATGATGTTGTGATATCTCTGTTACTGACCAGAACTCTTTTTTTTTGTTTGATATTTGTTTTCAAACACTTATTTCAGTAATGAAATTTTGGAATCGAATAATAATTTTAAAAAAAACTTATTCTGAGTAAAGTTGACTTAAGTAGTTTTTTATGAAAATGTTCAAACTTAACTCATCAGTTTTAATTGGTGCATAATTAAGTTATACGATCACCCCAAAACCGCAGATTTGTCAGCTTAATTATAAAGATATTTACGTGACATGAACAACAACCTAGTTTTATTCCTCTTCAATTTCCATTCCAGAAATCCACTTAAAATTTAATTCGAATGTTTTAAGCAAAGGTCGAGATTTTGATTTCATTCTTTATTAATGTCGCACTTTGAAGTTGCTCGAATGCTATAAAGTGACGGCGGACCACTTAATTTTGAGCCTCGATCAAGCAAAAAGAATGTCACCTAAGCTGGCACCCCACTCTCCAGACTTCCATACCATGTCAACCTTTAGGAAATAAATTTAACTTTGAACAGCAAACTGAGCACTTTGAACTTTGGCCCTCATACACACCAAGCTTTTATTGACATCAAGACACGAACCCACGACTCAACAACACTGGCTACGAGTTCACGAACATGATTACTCGGTTACTATGCTAACATATGGTGGCGGTATTTAAATAAGCCAGTAACAGCCTTCGAACAGGAGTGATCACTTTTGTCTAGTGGTATGTTACGTGCTTACGGAACTGAAGGTCTTTGGTTCTAATCTCCGACATTGATGACCTTGGCTGAAAAGAAAAACGCAAGCCTTCTGATGTGTCGTGGCGCCATCTACAGTCCTGTATTAAAATAATACATTTATATATTAAAAATAACTATTGAAAGAACACATACTGTGTGTGTATATAATTAATTTTTTTGACGAAAAAATGTGTCATCTTTTTTTTGTTTTATGGCATTTAATCTAACTTAGAAAATAGATTTTTCTAAAATAAATGAAGTTTGTGAAAAACATCCGCATCAACATGATTTTGAAGAAAAAAGTTGCGTATAGTTTGTTTAGTGACACTTTAGCTTCTGTCAGAGTTATCAGACTCAACTCCGATGGTCATCAAAGGGGCTACGTTACAATGGAGACAAGCACAGACTATACAACACAAAACATGTCAGCTCCAACCTGTTTGCTACAGGACTCTACATGATAGAAAGTATTTGAATTGTCGAAAGTTTCATAAGATCACTTCGAATTATCGCGTGTTGTATTCTGGCCAGCTACAGATTTTACTTCGAAATATTGAGTGTACCGAAACGTATTGTTTTAGTTCGAAATATCAAAAGTTTTCCTAGGGGCTGAATACTTCGAATTAGCGAGAGTCGACTGTATATATATATAGGGAGAGAGTAGAAATTGAAAAACACGTAAAGCATCGAGGGGGGATCTCTTTGACAGAAATTAAAAATCTGTTGATTTCTGGAGGGTTGAGCTCCCCCCCCCCCCCGTTCTGTACTACATCGTCTAATGTTTTTGCTTTATATATGCTTATAGTTAAATTTCGATTCTATGTCTCGTAAGTGAGACAGAAGATTAGCTGACCGAAATTCCATTTCAGGAGCTAGTTTTATCAAATGAAATCCTTTTGTGATACTGTGAGTATATGTTTCTATTAATGTCCCACTATAAAGAAACACGAGGGCTACTGGCTTCAGTCCTCGTAGTTTTGAAACATGGTCAAGCGATGGGAATGACACCTTAGCTTTGGCACCCTAATCTTCACACTTCCACATCGCGCCAACGGAAGGTCTCTTGGGATTTAAGGTGCATCAGTACCTCTACATGTGGGTTATTAGTGGTACCAGTTTTGGAACCCACGACTCCGACCCCGGCCACGAGTACGCGATACGGCCACATACGAGCTATTGACAAAGGTCAAAGTTCTCAATCTACACACGCCATATGAGGACTTAAGGATTCCAATTCGATTTAGCTGTTTTTGCAGTTTCATTTATTACATGCGTAGCCCACAGCGATCTTAACAAGTTGATCTTAGAAATAAATTTACTACAAGGAACTTATTACTTCTTACCAAGCAATATCAAGCAATTTGTAGAAATTAACTGTAAAAATTCTTTTCTCCTAAAAACAATTACTTTGTTGTAAAAATTTATTAATTTTATATAAATATATGTAAATACAGAACTTCTTTGAAATTTGTTACATATATGCGTATAAAAAAATTAAATGAATCCTCTGTTTTCCTATTTTTAATCCTCGTTTACTTTTGGGAAAAATATTTCTCTTTTCTGTATTTGTTTTAATAATCCACGTAATTACGCCAAATCACGTCATTTTGTCGCCAAGACTCTAGGTGCGTGTGGCAACCCTTTTTATACTTTACGCTTATCGTTTACGGTCAGGATAAAAGAACGGAATGCCGCACTTAACAATGAAACCCTGTCTCTTCCCTTCACCCCGCCTCCAATCAAGTTTCTCGAGTGCAGCAACAGCCAATGGATTGTTTTTGCGTTTCGCGGGTTTTTCTCGTTTTGGTTTGAATTAAAAAAAAAAAGTCAATGATGAGCGTTTCGGTGCAGTATGGAAGATAACCATTCAGATTAGCCTCTATATAATTTTTTTTTTTGGCGCTAGTTTCGAGCACTTAAAATTATTTTATGTTGCCGAGAAATTAGCCTAGAAAATAGTCTGTGAAATAAAAATTATTCAGAATTTAATCAAGCCTTTAAAGCAAATAATAAATTATATAGTTTTAAAAAACTAAAAAACACATTTTTATAGTAAAGCGAACTAAGTTGTAACTTAATCTTTTGGTCGCCAAATCTGGAAATGGGATCTGTAATTAGTCGCTAGATGCGGGATGGGATTTGAAAATGGGAAATCGTTAATCCAGATGATCCTGATCAGGACAATGGAACAAAATTATTAAATTATTGTATTGCCATCGATCCTGGACAAGTGAACAAAATTTCGAATTAATCTGACCTTTTAAAGTGGGTAAAATTGAGTTCAAAGTTGCGTTACATACAAGTGAAGCTTATATAAAATGGTGTTATAAAAATAGTATCAAAGCTGTGAAAATGTTTCTTTAAAATTTTTTACTGTATTAAAATAATATTTAGTACTTGTAGTATATCACTATTTGTAAGAAATATTTTTCAAAATTTTTGAAAAATAAATAATATTGATGCACATTAATATTATTATATACTTTTAAAAAATAGCACCTCCAAGATTTTTGTAGATTTGCGTAGAGATACAATCTCTTAGAGTTTTGAAAAAATAAAAGTGAATTTTTTAAATAAAGGTATTATACTTCTTTTTGCTATAGAAAAATAACAAAACTTTTCACCAAATTTTCCTTTTTTAAAACAAAAACAAATGAAAAATGATTTAGAATCGTTGTAAAATTTTAAATACTTTCATTTTCACATAATGTATAATTTGAGGGGAATTAAGAGATATTTAAAGTATTTTGTGGTTTGAATTTGGTTAATCATATTAGAGAAAGAACCAACGTTACTCTTTTTCCAAAATTAACAAAAAAATTTTTAAAAAATTAATGTTAGTAATTTAGTCAGGACCACTGGTAAAATTTGCTCCAAAAACATGTTTCGTGTTGGTGATGACGTCACAGATTCCGATGATATTTATTACTTTGATACATTATAGATATATCTGGATAATGGGAGAAAATGATGAGATTCAAGAGAAATGCCTGTTAAACAATTTATTTCACCTCATTTTTATTTGTAACACTTTTTTTTATAAAAATTTCGAAAAATATAATAATAATAATACATTTTAAAAACTTTGAAAGACATATTGTGGTTATTTTGATATTTTCAGTATTTTAAAATTTATAACTTAAATTTAAGTACCATGACTCAAATAGAATTAAAACAACTGTGTTTCAGTAGCTGATAGTTAAATTTATGATACTTGTCCTCCAATGTTTTTAAGCTAAAAATTTACACTAAATTAAAGAAAAAAACTTGCAAATCGGTATTGAAAAAGAATCGTTCGCAATAAAAAAACATCAAACAATCGCTTTCATACAAATTAATAAAAATGAAACTTTGTTATTATTTTTACTATTAACAAACACGAAGAGAGTGATGGAAAAAATGTTTTCGCGTAAACGAGCACATATATTTGTGTTATTTTTCTCGAATTCTTCAAAGCGATATTACTTTTTCTTTCCTTTCAGTTTATAGATTAATTAGTTTGCTTTGAGACGCAGAAATTCGTGACTTGATTTCATGAAACGTGTGGTGTAAAGTAATGGGGTAAAAATTTTTCACATTATTTGTTAATAAAGCCATGATCTAAAGGGGTCCTTTCGTTATTTCATGAAAACTCAAAATTTTAAAGCGCATTGCCAATAGTCCCCATATTGCTTTTATTTATAATCCTTTTGGATATCTGGACGTCAGACACCATATAGGCGATCCCAATCACCGCAAGTAATTTTCAGGCCCAGTTTCCTCCCCAGTGGGAGACACTGAGCTCTGACGATGCGAAATTGTACTTAAGAATTTAATTTTGCCGATAGCACCCAAGCCAAAAGGACACTCAAGGGATTTTTTTCACATGCTGCATAATCATACGACATGGATGCTGTCTTTTTTGTATTATGAAAATCCACTGACTTGGGACGGGTTCGAACCCACAACCTTGGGTGCAGAAGGCCAGTGACAAAACCGCGCCACCCAGCCGGCTGGAAATATGGACTAGATGACAGCATCTGTTGGCCAGAAACCTTAGAGCTTCCATATTTAGAAATCTAATTTATCTCCTGCCTGTGTATGTTAGTTTCGTTATTTTACCTTTTGGGGCTACTCAAGCGAAACTAACAGAGGTACCAGACTTCGACAATACATTAAAAATAATAAAATTAATTTTGTAACATTACCCACTCTCACTAGAAATGGCATTGACGCTGCTTCCACTTTGGATTATGCTTTCATCAAAAATTTGACTTGGTCCTGTGCAATAGACTCCCTACCTGACGAGGACTGCACCTGAAATGGCATATCATTTACCAGATCTACGCCCCGCTACCATGTGGACTTTTGAGGATGGTAATTCAGCATGCTTCAAACTTTCATACACGACAGAATTTTAGTGGAACCAGGAACTTCACGGCTTAACTGAAATATTGAGCCCAACAATATGGCGATATGATTCGACTCTACCATGGCCATTCACGTTTGACAATCATCATGAAACGTAACCGTTTGAGTCCCAGGGGCTATTGAAAAAACACTGTCGAAGAATCCCGAACAGCGCAACCGCCCTTTCTCAGAGTTAGTACGAAAAGACCCAAGCAGCGCGATAGCGCTTTGTTCATTTTACACAGATGAATCCCAATCGGAGCTATAGTATTGTTTAACTTATTGTAAAATGTACTTTTTGCATTAAAAAGAGCGGTGTAACGTACTTGCTTCAGTAAATCTGAGCGCGCGACTTCAACAATAGGTAACGCACCGTCAGTTGTCCATAATGTTCGAAATGTACTGGGTTTTCTCGACATAAAGTCTCAACAGCACGATCTCACTGCTTGGGACCCAAACGGTTAAAAGCGATAATAATTCCAATAAATTACAACAGCTTCAAATAAAGGCAATACAATAAGAATGAAATAATTATTCTCGTTCCTTTTAAAAGGCTGTGATACCCTACAGATGAATAAGTGCGAGTTCAAAGACAGAAATATTATGAGTTCACGATACGAATCAAAATACTTATCCTGTTAGCATATAATGGGACTACAACATTTCAAATGGAGAACTTTCATTGTCTTCTAAATCCTTAAAATATTTTTCAGTTTAACTAATTAATGATCTAACATTATTAATATCTTCTAATAAATAAAAAAATTAAAAATTAAATTACTTGCAAACTGAAACATAAGAAGTATTCTATTCCTTTTGAGAAATGTTGGGAAAAAGTGGTTTCAACTCCTTTTCAATCAATTCCCGCCAAAATTTCTTTCTTTGATGAAAAATTCTACTTCGTCAAGAGAGTAATAAATACGTAGGTAATCGTTTTTTATATCATTAAAAAAAAGAAAGGGTAGTTTTGTGATTTTCTAAAAAATTATCCATTACGCTTTCAAGATTAGAGATCTTTCTACAGACCTGTGTATGTTTTACACGTGTACTCGATTAATTCTGAGGTTTCTAACCATAGTATTTAGTTTGGAAACCACAAACACGCGCAGAAAACCACAATCGCCGATCAGCGTTCTATTGTAAATACTAAGTAATTTATTTTTATTAGTTCATTTCCTTCAGCAGTTTCATTTAGTGCAAATCATTCTTATATGTACATTTCACATGGACCGTTCAGCATTACAAATTTAATAAAATATGGGGAAGTTCACAGAAATATCAATAAAGAAAACGGTCGACATGTTGTTCAGTGGCGTGATGTACACCTTCGCATTGCGGGCGGGGGGCTTAAAGCTTGAGTGACGCTAAGTACGCATTTGAGCTTGGAGCCCTAAACTTGAGGGGGCCCTAATATTCTCCGCTACGCCACTGATGTTGCTGCTATATTTTTGCAAACTAAATGAAATAACTGTAGAATAAATAATAATTAGAAAATACTCTGTCCTTCAAAAGTTGAGGTACAACCTGTTTTTGGAGTTTAATTTGAAAATGAATGAACACAGAGGAGGAATTTCGGAAGATGCACTAAATAGTTTTTTGATTGAATGTGAACCACAAACTTGCATAAGAATAACACAAAAATGAAAAACAAGAAAAAAGTTCTCTAGGCAGAAAAATTCATTCTTGCAGAAAGCAGTATATCCACTGACGTAGCTAGTTCTAAACGGGCTCTGCATCAAAACTCCTTCGGGGCTGTAATTTAGATTTAAAAGCCCTGTTATAGTTACACGTGTTTGGGCCCCTGTAGCTTGGGGCCTCCGTATCATTGATACGGCAGTAGCTGCCTTTGAGTACATCCCGATTTTATGTGAAAAAATGTCATGAAAACAATAACAAATATTAACAAGAAATGTTTCACCCCAACTGCAATGCATTGGTGGCATCGACCTTACATGCTGCCAAATTTGTTGTGTCCGACACCGAAATTGTAAACGAAGATCAAATATGAAGTAACTCTTGTTCTAGCTAATGTACCGACTTTGAAGGAGAAATTCAAGCAGAAAGTTAATCCCAAATAGACTCTATCGGATTTAGGACCAAATTGAGCTGGCCCATCTATTCTATTCATGCCGTGATACTTAAGATAGTGAGATTCCCAAGAACCAGGCACCCGAGTGTGTTTAGCATTATTTATGTCTAGTCGTTGGCTTGAGTCCGAGTGTCACTGGAAACTCGCAATATAAAGGGCTTTTTACGTTTTTATATCTGAGCATACGAGTCGCTTGCTTATGCTGCTTCCTGATTGGTCGAGCCAATCGTTTGATAAAATTCGTGCTTGATATTAAAAAGTTCACACAAGGAGAGCTGAAAGGCTGCTCTCTCAATGGTGAATGGTAGGGGAAGAAGATGACTCTCATTGGCTGCTCAGTGGTCTTAAAATTGACCATATATAGAAAAGGCTGGGACTTGTCCAGTACAGAAAGCTAAATAGAAAAATTTTTAAAGAGATTTTAAGAATAATAATATAAAGGTGCTGATGTACGTTAAATCTGTGAAGGCTCAAAATCCTAACGCTTGAGATGTGTAAAAGCTTGTAGGTTGTGCAGGGTGGAGGGCAGCTAGTGTGTTGTCTTCGTCACTTGACCGTGTTAAAAAATTTACAAAATATTACACGAAAAACACAACGCATATTAAAAAGTGATATTTTTTCATTTCATAAAATATTTTAATTTGTACATTTTAGATGCCATTTTTACCTAAAGAAATAAAACCATTGCTACATACACTAATGTATTATTTCACAAAATATTCCTTTTACAAAGTTACTTATACATTAGATTAACCAAAAACTGTTAAAGTACAATATATTAATTTCATTATTTAATGATTAAGCAAACGAAAATATACCGAGCTAGAATTCCTTCTCAAGGGACACAGTAGGAAAGCTGGTTGAATAGTAATACGTTAAGGCTTCGTTTTCCATTTCGAAAGACTTAAGCTTTAGTCGCAAATGAAATTTCTGTTAAATAGCAAATGCTTTTCTAAATACCTTTTGGGTGATTTAACTGAATTGTTTAAAATTAGACTGGATTGAATTGCAAACGTTCAGAAGGAAATCAGTTTCATAAAATTTAAATTACAATTTATTTATTTAAAACTGCAAGCATTATAGGTACAATAATTTAAAATTTACATTTTATAGCCCCTTTTAGTCAGCATATTATTTTATTTTGTGCGATTATTTGAGTATTTTCTGAATTATCGGAAGAAATCCCTGTTTTTACTTTTGGATTTTTAAGACGAGAAACCCAAATGTGTGTGAATTGAATCCTATAATTCATCTTTTTCCATTACTTTTTTCCTTAATAAATCCTATTTTCAAAACAAATTCTTTTTTAGGAAATTTTGAAATAGAATTGAAAAAAAAAAAAACATACTAAAAAGTCTGGTGTAAAAAACTTTGTTTGTAGAATTTTAAATCTTTTTAACTCAGGAACTTGAGAGGTAATTTTACGAAATTTAAAAAATTTTGGTAAATTTTACGATACGCCATCAGAAACATGAAAAAACAAGATATCAATCATTGGCATGGCCAAGTAATTTTAGCGCGTTTTTCACATGTTGTATTTTACAATAATGCAATTAATGAACTTTTTACTAACAGAAAGTAGTGTGTACTGTACCACTCCTCTAAATGTACTACTATTGAGCTGAAGAGAAATAATGACACAAATCTGTATCAGCACTATAAAAAAGCAAAAACTAGCGAATTTCAGGAAAATTTGCAGGAAAATTCGGGAAAACTATGGGAAAATATAAATATAATTCGGCTCATCTAGGGCACAAATGCGACCAAATGCCGAAAATCCGAGGTCAATTGGTTGCTTATTGGCTGAGAAAAAGGTACGACAAATTATGGAACGAAGACGTAGACGAAATTTGCGTCCTAATAGCACTTTTGTTCCACTACGTGAAAACGCGCTAAAAAATGGATTCCATAATGAGGAAATTCTGTTTAGAAATGAATTAACAATGTTAATTAAATTTAAATTAATCCATTAAAATCCCTATTTTTAGTTCCCGTTAACTGTTATTTCAATGATATTTTACAAATGATTCTAACAATACAAGTCGCTCAATGCATTTAAAATATAGCTTTAGATATGCAAAAAGATAAATCTATTTTTTGTGAAAAGCAAAATTTCATAAAGCAATACATTACATGAAATATGTGAACACCATTTGAGAAAGACAGTTTTCATCAACTCAAAATAAAATAGGCCAGTTAAAAAAATATCGTCCTTCTTAATTAAAACAAATTACCATTATTGATTTTTTTAAATTTATTTTTCCCAATCAACTTGCCCCTAATTATCTCTAATGCTTGAACAGTGAAAAAAAAAATCCAGCCTAGTTATTTAATGAAAAATTCTACTCACAAAGTTTAATAATACGCACAAAGATAATTTTTTTTGTTTGCTTTTTGTTTTTTACCCCAGTAATGAAGTACTTCATCTAATGAGATACTCAGGGGAAACGAATTTCATACAGAGAGGAATTCCATAGACAAAAATAACAACAACAAAAAATCTTCGCGCCGAAATTAAAATTTGGGACCATTATCCAAACGTTGCTAAAATGTAGTTCCTGTTCTTTAATGGCGTAAAATATTTCACTAACTTTTTCACTTCATAAAATTCGTCGGAAAAATTCCCGCCTCCAAATGCTAAATGTCTGGGTGGATGTCGTAATTCAACAAAAGAGAGAAATCAAGTGAAAAGGGGTTGCTATAGCAACCGATCTCTGTTCTTATCACAATGAGAAAGATGGCCGTGGAGAACTTTGACGACGCGATTTCTGTATCGTAAATGTGATTTTTAACTCTTTTCCGACTTTTGTTCAGTATTCTTATTCATCAAAGACTAGGATGAAGATAATGCCGAACAGAAAAGTTTTTCAATCTCCCTCTAATTTTTTAAAAAAGAAATGCATGTAAGAATAATTTAGTTTTGTCTTCCCTAATGAGCAATGGATGGTTAATAATAATAAAAAAACATGATAAAAAATTCGAACCTTGCAAATATTACCGCGAGTGAGACTTACATTAATGTTGTACTGATAAAGCTTTACGGGGTTATTGATGATGGACCTTGTAATTTTGAACCATGTTCAAGTGACGAGGATGACACCAGCAGGCACCCCACTCTCCAAACTCCCACCCCACACCAATGGGAGGACCTTTGAGCCACGACAGATATAACGGGAAACGACCCTTCTTCTCGACGGGTCCTTCAGCGTCACTAAGCCAGAACTTATCACACGCCAGCCACGAATCCGTCACCTTAACCACCGGACTACCGAGGCCACTATATAATGATGAAAAATTGTTATTTTTAACAATACTGAGCATTAACAAGTAATATAAATTTTTTTAAAAGTCAATTACTACATTGAATGGATGAATAGAAAGTATTTTATTAACGATTGAAAATTTGTGTGAACAAGGGAGAGAGTGAACTCATAGTAGGAATTGAAAAAAGAGCATGATTTGTCTGCATTGTTGCAACAAAGCACACCCGGTTTGGCTAGTTTGGCTGAAAAACCGGTTTTCGATGCCAACTTTTGTCATTGTTTCAACAGTTACAATGTTGCAATAATGGAGAAGAATCTAAGTTGGCATCGAAAACAAGTAATTACCCATTAGTTGGCGTGGTGAAGAAAAGCGTCTGCTCCAACTTAGACCACTGGCGTATCTATTTCTGAGTGGGCACTGTATTAAAATTCCTTCCGGCCCTTTTTTAGATATGAAAACCCTGTAGTGGGACTGTAAGTTACACATATTGGGACCCCTGTAGCTCGTGGGCCCCGTATCATTGATACGGCGGTAGCTACGACCCTGACTTAGACACCATTCTTGTCACTTGACCGAGGTCCACCGGCAAAAGTCTTCGTGCAGCTTCAAAGTGCATGCCGCTAATAAAAACCAAATTCATAATCAAATTGAAATAATTTTGAAGATAGGAACATTATTTCGGAAAGCTCCACCCCGTGAATCCAGTAAAACACCAATATTTATGCAAAAGTTTGTAAAATTTTACTATATGGAAAGCTCCCCTTTTTAAAAGATATATTGCAGTGATGGCCAAAGTACGGCCCGCGAAAGTATTTAATCCGGCCCGCCGAGGGTTTATTGACATGGATGGTACATGGCCCACTACAATTACGTTTTGACGGTCGAGAAGTTTAAAGTGGATTTTACTTAGTAGAATAATAGATGCATAGCCTACGGAAGAAGCTGAACTAGCCGTATAGTTCATGTGTTGCATAATACGGCGTGCAAACTGTGGTAAAATGAGAGGCGCGGGCGAGTGAACTCAGTCGCCACTCGCCAGCTGTCACTGACTGATCCGCACGTTTTACGTTAATTTTGTCTCTTGTTCTTGCTTGTTCGCGTAACGCTTTACATTAATAAATTTTTGAAGAAAAGAAACACCCCTTTTAAGATAATGGAGTATAAGAAAATGTCGATTCCGAGTATCGTTTGTTTAATTAAGAGTGGACTTGGAAATCAGAAACCGATTGACTGATGAACACCTTTTCGCACTGCTGAAAGTTGCTTCATCACAGCTGGAACCTGCTTTCGAAAATATTATGGAAAATCAAAAACAATTCCATATGTCTCCCACGTCTAACATGTCAGGGCCTTCGAATAAAAGATAAAATAAATATTATTTAAGGTAAAAAGTAATTTGTAACATTTGAGTGTAATGCTGTAATGTTTTTATAGCATTATGATTAAAAGATTTAACACAAAATGCATTTTTTCTATAATTTTGGCCCTCCTCTAGAATTTCTTAAACTTTGTGCCCCCCCCCCCCATTAAAAAAGTTTACCCACCACTGATATATTGTATACTACTCTTTTTTGCAACCAAAGAATAACTACACCATCAGAATTCTTTTCAAAAATCATTGCATGCGTTTTAAAATTATTGCCATAATTACTGCGAAAATTGAGAAATATTGCAAACAAAATGAAATATGAACAAATTGTACGTCAAACAATCCCTTTTCCTCAATAGATGATTATTAATAAAGGAACGCACCTCCCCCCTCCCCGATTGTGCCTATACTCTCACCAAATTCTATTATTGTGACTCATAACAAAAGCATAACATATAATAGAAGTAACTAATTTGCATATTTTCTTCACATATGTTCTTAGTGCAGTCTTTTTGATCATAAAATAAATTAATGAACGGTTGTAAAGATATTAGTACAGGGTCTTCCTGACTTAAAATTAATAGTACCTCTTCGATGAAAAGGTTGTATGTTGAATTGGGTGTTACAAGATTTATATATTTCAGCATAATATCTCATTTAAAGAAATTGTAAGAATTGTACATTAAACACAAAAACTTCATCTATGCAAGTAGAATTTATAATATAATTTTATATCGTGCAAAATAAAAGAACTGTCTGAAATGAAAACACTAAGACGCAATCAACTCTTATTAAAAACAACAAATTTAGTGTATTAAATTTTATTAACTCCTGTTAGAAGATAATTTTCGAAAAAAAATGTTTAAGTGGAAATTGAAAAAGAAATTATTTTAGAAATTTAATAACAGTTAAACGACATGTACAATTTTGAGATACCAGGTGTTTGAAAAAAAATTAAATTGCATATCAGTACTGAGGACTAAATTTATTCTGTGTAATATACAGACAAATTTGTATTAAAAATCACAAAAGTATAAATTTTTAAAAATTTTTTCTCTGAATAAATTTCCTTTAAAATTTTATTTGCAGCTTTCTTTTTCTCATATATACAAGTATGAATTGATATAACTCTCATAAAGTTGAATAAATCTTCAAAAAGGTGAAGAATAAATGCAGCTGAACTAAGATAGTCGGACGCATTCCTAGAATTTTACTGTAACAAATTCCAAGATTCCTTCGTGTAAAAAGTTTTAAAAACTTGGGATTTAGCCATTTTTATGAATAACTTAATTCCCTTTCAAGGAAGAGATTATTTTATTCGATGAAAGAGTGTTTAAATGCATTCGATGACCTACTTTCTCTGGTATTTACATAAATTTAGAAATCTCTCATTTTTCTTAAATCTTTTATACATATAAACAGACTATTGCTGCGCATTTTTGCATTCTGTTTGCATAAACTCTTATTTCTTTTAATCAAAATTTTATATTAAATTTTTTGATTTCATTCATGTACATCTCATTGCCACTTTATTACACAAAAGGAAGCTTCTATAGTGCTTTTGTTTTCTTCCACCAGGGGAAACCAAGAAGTCGTATTCTATAGTAGGCGCCATGTTTGTTTATGTTACAGCTCCCTGTTTTGAACATATGATAGTGTAAACATCGTTTATGTGTATTTAAACAGAAAACAAATATATGAAAAGAAATCGTCTCGATCTTGTGTTGTAATAAAAGTGCGAAACCCATTACACATATTCAGTGGCGGCGTAATGAAGAATATTACGCCCCCCCCCCCTGCTAAGTTATGTTTTGGGCCACAAGCCGGATTTTACAAGGGATTGCAAAACCATTACATAATATAAGCTTTGGGCCCCTAGAATCCTGGGGCGATGCGGAGGTTGCGGGGGTGTATGTTACGCCACTGCATATGAGTACTTAAACACTTGAATTTTCCATATTTAACATAGGTCCGTACTTAGGTATTAGACTCTTGGCCAGCATAATGGCGCAGACTAGCTTTTCGAATATTTTTTTTAAATGAGCCTAGTATATATAAACACGGCTTATTGCTTAACGTTTTTCTCATTTAGGTTAATGAATATTACGCATTTGGCGACGTTTTTTGATTTGGCGAAAGCAGCCGACGAGCTGATACGTAAGTATCAGTTTTTTTCGTATTTTAATACTTAATGAGATAGTTCGAACTACGTTGAAATACGTTTATTGAGAAAACGCTTAAGAAGAAATACCGGTTAACACGAAAAACGGTCCCGACAAACTACTACGTATTTTCATGCATTTTTAGCGCGTTTTTCACGTAGTGGAACAAAAGCGCTATTAGGACGCAAATTTCGTCTTCGTTCCATATTTTGTCGTACCCTTTTCTCAGCCAATAAGCAACCAATTGACCTCGGGTTTTCGGCATTAGGTCGCATTTGTGCCCTAGATGAGCCGAATACTATTTAATTAGTTTATAATACAGTTTATAATACAACATGTGAAAAACGCACTAAAATTACTTGGCTATGCCAATGATTGATATCTTGTATTCTCTTAACACGAAACGAAAATCACTTCACATGAAAATATTTCTCTTCTGGGAGGCGAAGGGTGTGAAATGAAAGGGAGGTGGTTTTACATGCTAACTTGACTTTGAAATACTCTCGGCATGGTCTGTGACATGAACCAAAATTTTGTTTGTCTAATTTATTTTCGCCCTCTACCTCTACAAAGGCCACACAAAAACATGTCATCTCTCATCAGTTGACTTTGGAATTTGGTGGACAGTACATCGCAGTGTGAGTAAAATCAGTGAGTTTGTGTTTATGCATATCTATATAAAATATACTCAAATAAACTTAATTTTGTTGAATATATGTATTTTAACACGAAAAAATATTTCGGCCCCCTGAATTTTGTGTTAAACGCCATTTCCACTGTATATTCTTATTTGATTCATATCAGCCAAAAAGAAAACTAAAACTGAGAGAAGTACACGAATTTTCTTATAGTATTATAACATTACAACAATATGAAATAAGGGGATAGGAAAATGAAAATGAATCGAAATAGTTTCATATCAATATAATAATAATACAGCCTTGCAGAATAACGGGATTATGCACTTCAAATTTAAATCTCGAATTACTTATTACCAACATTCGCTTTCTTTTTGTTTTGTCAAAGAGCAAATGGCTACTGATGCAGTTTACATTTGCGATAAATAACATTCATACATTTTATTTTATGTTTTAGGAGTATAACCAAAAACTCGTAAAAAAAAACTGAGAGCAACTTTTTCAAGATAAATATTCCCGTATACGTAAAATAACACTGATTTTAATACAAAGTAATATGATAAAAAACGACATTTGATTTGTCTTCACCGGGTGAAATCTTAGCTTAGGAGAGCATGAGAAAAAATGTAGCCAAATTGTGCCAATGGCGCGTTTTTCTATTGGACATGGGAAATGTAATGCAAAAGCTACATAAAATAATGGTAATTCCATCCGAAAAGATGACAAAAATTTAAATCGCCGTTGATGATAAATAAAAATAGAGACAAATTTAAGATCGAACCAGTCTATCATTTCTCTTGAGATTACAATCTTATTATATAAACTCTTATTCAGGAATATCTTCCAGGCTTCGTTAAACGTTGTCATTTTATGACCATAATTTATTTAGTTTTTATGAAGTATGGAGCGAAATAGCAGTAAAAACGCAAGAATTCGAACAACTCATACGAAAATGAAGAGAAAAGATAAGAAAAATGCTCAGTTATCCACTTTAGCTCAATTTCGATCAATAGCGATTTCACATAAATAATACCAATTACGCCGCGAAAAGCCATCAGTGTCCTTAACATGCCCTTGTTGCCAGAGTAGAGAATAAATTTCATTTGAGGAATTCCATGAGTTGAGTTATTTTCCTGCTGGGAAGATTTTTATCACTTACATGTTTATTCACAATTTCTACTTATCTTTGGTGCTAAAACAAGGGTTCATTTTCTAAAATATCAAATTCAAATTAGTCGTTACGAATGATTAATAAAAAGCAAATTGAATAAGTTTCTTGGAGTATTAGTAATTTGATGAGAGCTTACAGGATAAAGGTAAATGCAATTGTATTTTATAACAAAATTTTCAATAAAATTTATGAAATATTTTTTTATAAATGACCAACTATGATGTTTCAGTACGATACAGAAAATATCATGTATTGATAATACATTCAATAGCATATATATTTAATTAAATACAAATATAATATATTTTTATGTAAACATAATATATTTATCCACATTTATTGTAAGTTTAATAAAGTAGGAAATCCGAATTGTGTCTAAATGAACATTTCGATAAAGCTTTTGAAAATATAAAAAATTAAAATAAATTGGAAAAAGAATGAAAAATCTTTTGAACACAAAAATTGAAATGATTTAGCTTTTATTAAATTTTTGAGTTCCTGCTCAAAACAGTAAAACACAAACAAAATAAAGACTCCTTGTTTTTGTGATATGTATATTTTTAAATATTTCTTAAATCATTTTGTATGCCACAAAAAAGGCGTGACACAAAAAAGGAGACTAAGTGTGCAGCTTGAAAAAAAGAGCGGAGTTGCCAACAACTGTTTTGGTGACGTCATCCCTCGCACCTCCTCTACCCATGTGGCTAGTTTCGTCGCAATCGATTGCGCCAGTTGATAGTACTGCGTCATTGAGTGAACACATGCAACTGGATTCTGCCGGAAAATGTCGAATCAACATCAAGTTTATTGAGAAACTTAAGAAATCAGTCACGAAAACATTTCAAATATTAACCTAGGCTTATGGAAATGAATTTTTGTCTTGTGCAGATGTGTTTGAATGGTATAAATGGGTTTTATGGGGAAGGGTCAGTGTGTAAAATGATGAACCTGCTGGGCGCTCAATGTCAGCGATTAAAGACCAAAACATTACCAAAATTCGTGATGTCAGTGGTTTTTCCCACTCACATCAGCGGTCAGACTGTTAATCAAAACAACTACATTGAAGTATTAAAAAGACTTAGTGGAAAAAATTTTTAGAATTGGGGAGTGATGGATAGATGTTGCACAAAGACAAATGCATCCGCTCACATGGCCCTATCTGTCAAGCAGTTTCTGACCAGAAAAAACATTACTGTGATGGTGAATCTTTCTTATTCACCTGATTTGTCTCCATGCGACTTTTTTTTTATTTCCTACAGTAAATTTTACGTAAAGGGAATTCATTTTACCTTTGTTGAAGAAATTCAGCCAAAAACAAAGAATCCCCGGAATAGCTTTCTAAAAACCTCGTTCCAGAACTGTTACCAGCAATGGCAGCACTGAATGCAGAATTGTGGATGTATATGTATATACTAATCTCTACTAGAGAGACATAAATAACTTGAACATTGAAGATAAAAAAATCATACAGGTATTGCCAACTTAAAAAGTGGATGTTGCAGTATCACAAACAATGTTGACAGAGGACAGTTTTTAATTTTATATAAAAGTGAGGTCTAATCAGTTTTACAGCTAGTCAATCTTCCAACTTTCTGTTTATAACACTGAGCGAAATCCTAATAAAAATAATGAATTAAAAAAAGAACTAAATGCATTATATAAGAAAAAGGTAAACCATACACACACATGTACGTGTATAATCCAATTAAAAGCATGCTAATATATATACATTGTACTGATACAGTCGACTCTCGATAATTCAAACCTTCGATAATACGAACCTCTCGATAATTCGAAGTATATGCTCAGTCCCTAGAAAAACTCTTGATATTTCGAGCTAAAACGTTTCGAACTCGTTTAGGTACACTCAATAATTCGAAGTAAAATCTGTGGCTAGTCAGAGTACAACACGCAATAATACGAAGTTATCTAAAAAACTCTCGATAATTTGAACACTCATTGGCATGTACAATCCTGATAGCAAACAGGTTGGAGCTTACAAGATTTGTGTAGTATTGTCTCTGCGTGTCTTCCCTGTAACGTAGCCTCTTAAATTACCATCTATCTTCTTAGTGTTTTCCGGTTCATCAGGCGAAAAGACACTTTTATTGCTTTCCTTCTTCAAGTAGACAATAAACCAACCACACCTGTTCTCAGCCGTCTATATCTTTTGCCTTGTTACACATTTCCCTCTTGTGAAGAAGAGATGCATAGGATTGTGCATGAATGTATTCCTTTAATACAGGACTTTTAACTTTTGTATAATATTTATATTGTATAATATGTACTTTTTAAAAATTGCTTTAAAATTTTATATATATGTACAATTGCTGTTTTATTGCATAGTTTCAAAGTTAAATGTGTTAGAAAAATTTCTCTTCGAGTATTTTGGGAGTTTTTTCCTACCCTCTTGATAATTCGAACTTTGATTATTTGAAGTTTTTCATTGGTCCTCCAACTTCGAATTATCGAGAGTCGACTGTATATATATATTTATATGAAAATAAAAACTTTTTACGCTGTCACTGAGTATATTTAAATTCAATGTCAAATAAAGGATCTGATAACAAAGGGATGGAAGGTTTGCAGGAAAATTTAAGACGAAATAAATCCCAGCATCTTATATTTATTACCATGCATGTGTTCCAACGCAGGAAAAGATCAGAGAATAAGACATTTATTATACAAGACACATTCTTTCCATCGGATAAACAATTATTGTGCATCTAAGAACATATATCAATCACTTCACTTATTTATTCATGATATTTTCTGCTTCAAGCTCGGCTCAAGACATAAAAAGAGGAAAGAAGAAAACAATGGAATATAGATGTGATTATAGAAAGAGACGGGATATATAGTGTTGGAAAGAGGAAATCATGCTGTATCAAAAGGAATTATTGATAGTAAAAAGATGAAAATTATTGTAAAACATTTCTCTAAATATGAAAGGATTTTTGCTGTAGAAACATTAAATAAAATAATTTATCATGTGTATATATTTGAGAGAATTATCTATAACATTAATTTCTTTCTTTTCTTCCGTGTTCCATTTTTTTATAACGTATTATTTTGCTAATAAGTTTTGAAAACTAGTAAATGCATACTTATTTATTTTAAATTCAATAACGTATTCAAACAGATAATGGCTAATAGCTAACGGCCTGCTGTTGTTTGAATTCAACAGATACGAGTTAAAATGTCATAGTTCTCTTTTTAACAATACCAGATACTTTTAAAAAAATACTGTTAACAACTTTTTTAAAAAAAAATTCAGTGTCAAAGCAAAAAATCATTGAAAAACTTAATTAATATTACAATAAAAATTGTAAATACAGTATTAAATATTTGAAACTGTTAAGGGTCTAAGGACTCTTAAATTGGAATTTTTTCAATTTTAAAAAAAAAAATCTGTTAAAGCCTCAACATTTCTGACCATTTTGATATAAAAATTTTGTTGATACTTTGAAAACTTCTGAAATTATTGAGAAATAACTAGTGAAACTTAAACAAAAACCCTATCTCTTTCTTATCTTTAACTTCATTTTTCTCAAAACAAGAAATTTTAGCTGGCACGCAGGATTTCTCAGAAACTATTTATAATATCAATTTGAAATTTCTTACATGTGTTCAAAATAAGGCTCTTCATAACTTATACAACAATTTTCAAAAAAAATTTAATAGAAATTTTTAAATTTGAATTTTAATTATTTTTTTCTTAAAATTTTAGAATTTTCGTTAATAATTGTATTTAAAAAATACTTTTCTTTCTCTAAATTTCTTAAAAAGTTAGTATAATTTCAAAAGTGAGCACATTTATACCAAGTAAAATTAATTTTTGTAAATTTTGTACTTCAGAATCCTGCGCGGTGTAAAATACTGATTTTCATATTTTTGAAAAATTTCCAATTTATATTTCTTTATAACTTTTTTACTTTCTTCTGAAACTCTTTGAAAATTTGAGAAATAATGTAAATATATATGTTTATTATGTGGTAAAAATTTCAAATGATTGTTTTGTTTTATTGCTAAGTTATATTGGTTTGAAGAAGGACGTTTTTTTCGAGTTCACGGATATCTGTTAAGAGTCCTGAGACCCCTTAAATCAGAAACTCAATACAAATGACTTTCCAATAAAATACAGTAAAAATCGCTTAACACGTAACTGAAGGGACTGAAACGTTTTTTCATGTAAAAGATATTTAAAAAAAAAAAAAAAACCATGCATCAACAAAAATAGTGTATTAGAGCTTATTTATTTACATAGATATGTATATATGAATACAGTTAATAAATACCAATGAAACAAGAACAATCACAAGAACGTAAAGAAATTTAATTCTAAATTTTCAAATTTTTTGAAAAACAGGACATTTATTGAGTTTTTGGAAAATTACTTGAAATTTTTCTTTACACTGTTTTTTTACATCAAATTGTCAACAAATCGCTCGATGTCGTCCA
>BMAO01036447.1:0-17033 GCA_019973975.1 Trichonephila clavata | reverse complement strand
AAGTCCAGTTTTAAAGCTGATTGCATTTGAATAAAACAAGACTTAGGTGTCCCACTTTTTTCTCTCGTTAAGTTGTTGGTTCGTAATAAGTTTGCTGAAAGATACCAGGACAAGGAAATGTAAAGGGTAGATATTTCTATATTTTTATTTTTGTATGTTAAATAAATTTTGTTTATTTAGAGATCCTTTACATGCGTTTAGGAAATAATAGCGGCCCTTTATTGGTTAATTGTTGGAAAATTTCCATCATTTTGCTCAAAACTCCAACCAATAACGGTTCTGTTACTCAATTAGGCGTTCAACAGTTCTTACCGAAGCTGTTGAAGAGTAAATTGACCAGAGGATGCCTTTTTAGTATTTCTTATATCAATTTATGTTTTAGAAGAAAAGTAATTTAACAACGAATCTACTAAAAATATTTTTGAATCACGATTTATATGCACTCGCTTCAAATTTTTCTTATAATTCCAACAATACTTAGGACATTTACTAATTTGGGGTATAATTCAATTAATAAAGAGATAGATTTTAATTAATTTGCATTGCTATTTCTTAGCGTGGATTAAGTGGAATCAGTGGTGCCCTCAAGGGGGGCGTTCTAGGGTTCCGGACTCCCCCAAAGCCTTGAGTTTTTTCGATTGATGATAATCCTATATATATATAGGATATATATATCCTATATATATATGATATATATATAGGATATATATATATAGGATATATATAACGTAACATTTAAATAAGTACTTGTAATCAACAATTTATTTTATTAATTAATGCTAAATATTAATTCAATAATTTATTTCTTACTGTTACTGTTTTAACAAAATCAGAAGAATCAGTTGGTGTCGTCTTGAGGTGTGATACGAGTTGGGGGACTTTCGACCATGAACATCACCCCTTGTAAATTTTTATGTGCGCTACTGAGTGGAATTAATACTTAAATTTGATAATTTATAAGTACGTTTCTTTGGGACAAAATAGGAAATCTATCTTCATTTGTACTTAACATTCGGCATGTATAATATGAAGGGTGTTTCAAAAATAGCGTCCAAATTCTTCACAGCCATATTCTATGTTAGGAAGTACTGAAAGGTGCCCAGAAAGCTGTACCTGTACAATTCATAATTTACGAGAAAAATACAAAAAAAAGTATATGACGTCACAACAGCATTGAACAGGTCAACACCAGTACTTTTAAAAAGGAAGATGTTCCAAGTGACCTCCGTGAATATCGAGGTAGTCTTGAGCCCTCCTTGGAATGAATAAGTGCATACGTAGCAGCAACGCGATATCCTTCAAAGTATAAGCAACATGCACACGAACAACTAAGTCCGCTTGTGTAGTCACTACGTCTCGATACACCAATTCTTTTAGATTGCAAATAGGAAAAGAAATCCAATGATAGGAGATCTGTTGATAGTGGCGGCCACAGAGTCAGACCCCAACATCCGATACAGTAGCCTGGATTGGCCATATCCAGTGAATCACGTACAGGAGCACAGAAATAAGTTGGAGACCCATCGTGCAACACGATTCATTCATCGTCATCTACCGTATTTTCTACTAAACTAAAGATCATCTAGGTACGGTGTAATGCGCATCGGTTCCTGCTTCCCTCTATTCCCCCTTGTCTATTCTCGGACTTGGCTAGATGTGTGGGAAGAACTGAATAATCAATCGACATGATTCACTCTAATTATTTTACTGTCACAAAATATCAAACCAGCACAATAATAATAGAATTAAGAATAATGACCAGCAATCAGAGCGCGAAGGTGAGACTCGTTAGCTTGGGGATAATTCAATGATTCCACGATAACTTATACAAGCTCAATATCAACTATACCTCGCACGAATAAGCTGAAATTCTATTTAAACAAGGATCACGATACCTGTACTCTTGAGAAGTCCTACTGTTGAGGCCTTGAGCGGTAATCTTTAACTGGATTCGATCACCTCCGAGTGATCCTCTCTTGGAATTTTTCAATTGATACTATTATAAACTTAGATTTGCACTTAATAAATTCACGACCTCCACTCACCAACTAACTCCAAAACTCGAATACAGAATTTATATAATATACTTAATTTGCATAATCACGTTTTCTTCCTTTGGGGAAAGTTGGTTGGCAAAAATATTTCCCCATAAGAGTCCCCAAGGGGCTAGTCATAGATGCGTATAGATCCGTCACAACGGTTCTTTAAGCATTTTTTATGTACTCTCAACGAAGAATCTGGCTGTGCCGAGTTTAGGCGCTAATTTTAGGATATCCTGTATAAATGAGAAACCCTTCTGAAGAATAAGGCAAGAAAACATACTGGTCGAAGAACTCGTGAACCAAGATTTGCTTATATTACATTTTTTTTTTTTTTTTGCATTTTACATTATTTTATATTTTACTGCTTTTATAACAATAGGGTTATTTTATATAAAATGCGTAAAAAATGCACTGCAAATATATACAAAGAAAACATGTGCAAAATAACGCAGACGAAAAATCGTCAGAAAAAAAACAAATAATCGTTTTAACGTTGTTTTAAATTTCAGTTATTCTCGATGGGCTCAATTCATGACGGTCACATGATAAAAACAAACACGTGTTCTCCATTAAATTCAAGATAGAGATAAGACTAATTGTACTTGTTATTCTATTTGTAAGACTTCCGTAAAATTTAAAAATTTTACAATTGGGTAAAAATGTTCAAGTGTTACAAAAAAAGAATTTCTTCGAGATATTTTAAAATTGAAAAAAAAAAAATCTTATTTTATGCATGTACTTTTAAATAAAATGGCTACCTATATGCATTATTGTTGTTGGCAAATTTTTTTTTTTTCAAGAGAAAGTTTCTGGAAAGATCAAAAGTAGGCAACAACGAAGCTCATGAACTGATTAGCTGGAAGCACATGATTGCTTTTATCGTGTGACTCTGACGTCACATGAGTGTTTGATCTAATTGGTTAAAAACACGTGGTTATCCTTATCATGTGACTATGACGTCACATGAGTGTTTGATCTAATTGGTTAAAAACACGTGGTTATCCTTATCATGTGACTATGACATCACAAGAGTGTTTGATCTGATTGGTTAAAAACACGTAGTTATCCTTATCATGTGACTATGACGTCACAAGAGTGTTTGATCTGATTGGTTAAAAACACGTGGTTATCCATATCATGTGACTATGACGTCACATGAATTGAGCCCATTTAACTAAAATTCCAACAGAATAGTGAGAATTATATTAGCGTCTCATATTATAAAGCAACACCAAGGGCCACATCGTAATTTTGATCCTCAGTATTTTTGATCGACAATTGAGCTGTAACCGCCTTACCAAACTAGCACACCACGAAAATGGGAGGACATCGTGCTTCAGCCTCCTCTACACGCTGAGTCTTCAGGGGCACTAGGACTCGAACCCGCTAACCACTAGGTTAATGAAAATCACAACTGAACTCTGTAAAAACACTTAAAATACTGCCACTATGGCTGAAGATTTCGGAATTAATCAGAATTATTTTGCAGACCTTACTATCAAAGTATATATTTAAGAATCTTGATATAATCCCTAAAACATAGAGAGGAACATATAAGTTTTCCTTCTCCCGCTGGTCTAGTAAATCAAATAAAAAGTTACCTTCAGATGTCTAACCATATTACAAGATCTACGTCTAAATATGTTCCTTTTCTCGCAGCTCTTAAGAAAAATAGATAATTATCTGATACAATTTATATCTTTGTGTGTGGTATCACTAAGAGAAGATGTATAGATGCTCTATATTATATCTATAATGTTATTACCAAATGATTCTATCTTGGTAAAGTTAAGGGAAATGTATAGATCAGGGGTGGCGAAAACTTATGGATCAAAGTGTCATTTTTTCTACAGAAATATTGAATGAGGTGCGGATGTGCCGTCAAATGATTTGTGATTATTTGGAAAATAAAATCAATACTAACAACTGGAAACTCTATTTACTTCGAAAAAAAATACATGAAGGGGTGCCAGCTCAGATTTCGTCCGCGTCACTTGACCATGGTTCAAAATTACGCGGACCGTCCCCAAAAGCCCTCGTGCAGCTGAACAGTGGGACGTTAATATTCACTCACTCACTTGAAAAAATACATTCTGTAAATTATAGTAGTAAATATTTTAGTTATATATATATATATGCATGCAATTCAAATTAAGTAACATTACTGTGTCTGCTGTTGTAGATTAGATGGAAAATAACGTATATTAGGATTGTAAGATGCTACTTTTAGTAGAATGCATGCTGAATTAGAGTAATCTTCCAAATGGTTTCTAAGCCAGTCTTTAAAGTTATTCGTCTCTGAAAATAATGACTCACAGACGTAGGTATATGAAAATATGATTAAAATAGCATGGTCCAGCTACTTCAAACTGTTAAATGTGTCTGGAATCGAATTCTATGCTTCCGAAATTTCAATACTAGAATTTTTACTTATATTGCTTGTTAATATTTCTGTTTCAATCAATTCCAACGTTCTCCTTTTTTTTACCTAATTTTTGAATCCATATTGAACTTAACTGGATATGAATCAGTTGCATTTCAAATTTTTCAATTCCAAACCAATCGAATAGGGATAAGTTCATTTTATTAAATGAAATCACATCAGGGTACGCACATAAAAAACTGGAACGTTTCCGATAATTCTTTGAACTGAGAAAATATCGCTGAAAACTGCGACCGATCACTCGCGTTTGTTCGTAATACTTCATGTTGAACTTTGTTATTTTGAATTAAAATGAAAACCGTTTCGATCGGTGGCGTGCCCGAAATATTGCGTAGCGTGCCATTGGTTCGCCATCCCTGTTATAGACAAAAATTCCCGTTTTTCAAATATTAAACTTATAGACTTGAGATTTGGCAATCAAGTGTCTTTTGTTGAGTAGAGATCCAATAAAAATAGAGTTTTGCGGAAATCGACTCCCAAAGGAAATTTAGCGTTATAAGGAACAATTTCCTTTTTCGAACTATTACTGCTGCAGACTTAAAATTTGGGAGGCATGCTTCTTTTCTTGAGTAGAGACCCTCTAAGAACGGGTATTGCGTAAATTAACTTCCGAGGAAGGGGGAGTATGGGAGCTTAAGAAGTACTTCTTTCCGCTTTAAATAAAGATATGAGGGCAATAAGAATTCCTTTTCGTACAATCGGAAGCATAATGCTGGGCTTAGATGTTAGTAACTTCAAAACAATATTTTTTTTTCTCTAATAGGGCTGTGGATTGGTATTTCTATCTTTGCAGACCTAGGAGCTGGTATCACTTTTTAGTGTGGCACCATATAGTCGATACCAATTAGCGCAAGTATTTTTGATGCCCAGTTTCCTCTTCGGAGAGACCCACTTAGCTCTGCCGAAGTGAAATTTGTTCTTAGGAATATAATTTTGCCGAAAGCACCCTAGCCAAACGAACACTTTAAGGGATTTTTTTCATGCCGCATAGTCATACGTCATAGACGCTGTCGATTTTCTGCATCATGAAAATCCCCCGACTTCGGCGGGGTCAAACCGACAATCTTAGGTGCAGAAGGCCAGTGACAAACCAACTACGCCACCCAGTCAGGTAAACAAAATAAAGTCACACAGCATAACGAAATACTCAGAAAAGTGGATGAGTAATGGCTAGTAGAAATATGCGTATACCAAATCAAAATAAAACAGAGTAATTGATTTATTATGTTATTTATTTATTTGGAAATGAAATAAAAAACAATTGTTAAAAAAATTACCAATTTGGGGGGGGGTGAATGTCTAATCGGCATCCCTCTCTCTCCATCCTGCCTGTCTAAGGGTGTGTGGGGGGGGGAACAAAGCATCACCAGCAACTTCCATAATAACAATTAGTTTATTTATCCTTTAAACACACTTAAACAATCACAAGTGAAACTACAAAAGGAAACCTAGGAGTGATATATAAAGCGTTATCTAATCTCAATAATTAACTCCAAGTAAACCCCACTACGTGAACTAGATAAGAAGAACAAGCGCTAATGAACCGATAACTAATTCTATCTATTTTAAATCCTCACTCTAATAATTTAGTCTCTTAGCAATTACTTCCTTAACTCGCGCTATGTTTGTGAATGAAATATTCCAATATTCCCACTTACGTAACAGCTCTCCGGCTTTTTCTATCTTACATCTAAAAAACCTAGACTTTATATAGTCAAACTAATTTGAATATCATGGTTTCTTCTTGAAAGGCTGTGAATTAATATGAATGCTAGCCCCAAAGTTTCCCCAAGAGAATTAGTAGGAAAATGACTCGAATAGATCCGTCACAAATTTTATCATTGAATATAAAATACTCTTCCTGCACTTTAAACAGTTTAAAATATCCGACTGGTTGCGACAATTTTTTTTTTTTAAAAAGGAGATATGGGGATTTTTTTGTTATTTTTATATTTGTTTAGTGCATTTTAAGAAAAATATGCTAAAATTAAGCAGAGAAAAAGAAATTATTATTACTAAAATGGGAAAAAAATATGTAAAAATTGACAAAAAATAGCATAAACTCGGCCCATTCTGCACCAAAGGATTATGAACAAATTTTCAATTTTTTCAATCTAATGTGTTGCTATACTATTCACTTTTGAAATGACCTTCAGGGTAAGAGATATTTTCTTTTTTACAAAAACTAGATCACTTTATCTCGGTTACTATATGAAAATGCTTAAAAAGGCAGTGATTATATTCACATAAAGGACTGTAAATTTTGTAATAAAACAATGATTGATAAATCAGAAGGTTAAAGCAATTCTACTATTATACAGAACTTACAGAAAAAATTTCAGTTAATTATGTTCAAAACCTTTTTAGCAATCGCAGACCCCGTTTGATTATTTTCAAAAAATTACATTTCGAGTAAAACGCGTTTTGAAGCATGACATCTTGATTAAAGTAATGGCATCTGCTTTTACTAAAATACTTGCACTTTTTGTTTTATTAAGCGGAAAATGATAAACTTGGTATTTTTATAAAGCTAATAAGATGGCCCTTAAAATAAAATCATAAGAAAAATTTGTCAATTTTTGGCAAAATTCACAGTTTTAGAGTAGTCGGATACCTTTAACTAAGTTTTTCTTTGTAAAATATTTTAAAGTTTTATTTATTTGCATTATAGCTCTGATCATAAATCAATACACAAGATTTTTTTTTAAAAATTTACCAGCTTTCCTCAATATCAATGAAAATAAAACTATGAACGAAGATTTTTAAAATAACTTCACATATCTATGTTTACTTGCATGTAATATGAGTACATAATTTTTATTCAAGGCTCCTTTTATCTTGTATTTTTCGTGGATCGATCCTGTCGGAAAACAAATCAACTATCTTCAATCATCTCGTTATAGCTGGCTTCCATCTAAACTGATCGCGAAAACTTAGAGCGAAATAAATGTACTGCATTAAAAATTACAGCAGTGCTTGCTTGTATCATTTTTCATTAGTTCTAATGGTAATTCTTTATAGATGGCATTAATAGTCATTTCCTCTAACTACTTTTTTCTATAACTCTCTGTCTTAAAGATGTAAAGGTTTCTTAAGAATTTCGTGCATCTAATGCTTATCGATTAATACTAATGTCTTAGGTATACTCAGATATCTACATTAAGAGCTCAAATTGGTATCTTAAATAATGAAAAAAACAATTCTGCTTCGAGTGTACATAATGTCTCCTCAATAAATGTAGTATGAGCGGATATATTTTATTTTTAACCAATACTTGCTTTAAGCCTACATAATTTATTGTTCCTATCTTTATGTAAAATTAATTATCCTTTATACACTAAACTATTCTACTTTAGATTCAAATAAAAATGAAGCTACCGTGATAAAAATTATTTTTTTTACTCTTAGGGAATGTCTAAATGAATTGAAAAATTAATATTTAAAATATGATAAAACTTCTTTCTGAAAATGTGCTAGTTAGGATTATTTTACGAATTTAAATCAGTTATATTTAATTTTAACACTATTTTTAGTAAAAATATCATTATGTAAGAAAGCTCTGATCTATATTTTTCTTTTCCAATGTCAACTATTAATTGTAAGTATTATGCAGCTAATTTTAATATTAGTCATAGATAGTTAATTTAAAAAAAATACTATTCAAAAATTTAACATATTACACGCTAGTAAAGTTGCAATGGTAGCTTTGAGAAATGATCCCCAACACCTGAGCCGTTGACCTGTACTGGTTCGTAGATTAAATAGTACTGGGCCCCACAACGAACATTAAATTAATTCCATTTCGGGTTTGTACGACTTTTTATGGAAAGTCCTTTATATTCCTCATTAAATCACTCTATATTTCTTTTTCGGTATAACTGTATTTTATTCTGAAGACATGATTACATACAATTACATTCAAATCAATAAATCGAAACAATCTAAACTAGGGGTGTCAAACTCGTGACCCGTGGGCAACATGCGGCCCACAACGAACAATTTTTCGGCCCGGTCAGTATGTTTGGCTCACAAAAATTTACAACAAAATATCAAAACTTCTACCAGAACAAAAAAAAGCCAACGTGCGAAGAATATATGTACCAAATATATTTATACAATCGACTCTCGATAATTCAAACCTTCGATAATATGAACCTCTCGATAATTCGAATTATATGCTTAGTCACTAGAAAAACTCTTGACATTGCGAACTAAAACAATGCGTTTTGTACACTCAATAATTCGAAGTAAAATCTGTGGCTGGACTGATTACAACATGCAATAATTCGAAATCTTATAAAACTCTCGACAGTTCGAACACTTACTATCATGTAGACTCCTGTAGCAAACAGGTTGGAACCTACAAGTTTTGTGTTGAATTGTCTCTGCGTGTCTTCCCTGTAATGACCATCTGTCTGCTGCCCCTTCTTAGTGCTTTGCGGTTCATCAGGTGAAAAAACACTTTTATTGCTTTCCTTCTTCAAGTGGACAATAGACCAACCGCAAATACTGTCAGCCGAGCATATTTTTTGTTTAACACGTGGCCTTGCTACACATGTGTTCAAACGTGAAGAAGAGATGTCCACTATTGTGAAGAAGAGATGCGTAGGATTGTGTATGAATGTACTGAATGAATTCTTTTAATACAAGATTTTTAACTTTTGTGTAATATTTATATTGCATAATATGTGTACTTTTTAAAAATTACTTTAAAATAGTATTATACATATGTAAAATTGTTGTTTTATTAAATAGTTCCAAATTTAAATGTGTTAGAAAAAAATTTTCTATGCGTGTATTTTGGAAGTTGTTTTTTACCCTCTTGATAGTTCGAACTCTTGATAATTTGAAGTTTTTCATTGGTCCCTCCAACTTCAAATTATCAAGAGTAGACTGTATGACATTGACCAAGTATATATATGATGGAGCTACTTTTTTCACTCGTATTTCAAGTATCCCTTTGGGGTACGTGTACCTCATTTTGCACACCGAAAGGAATCATTTAAAAATTCGTAGTGACCAGAAATTTATTAAATTGATTTAAATAAAACCTTCAAAGGTAATTAAACAAAAATTTGTTGAAAAATAGAAATCAAAAATATATTATCTCTGGAGCAAAGGAATTTGAACTCTGTAAAGTAAAGATTTTAGACAAAGTCCAAAACACTTCAAATAGATTTTTATCAGTAATTGAACGATATCCCATATCTATAAAAATTTATTTTGACTGAAAAACTACAAAAAACATATTTTCGCACAGGTCGATCGTAATCTCTTTCTCTTCTTCTTCCCTGCCATTCTTTTCACGTCAGTATTATCAGATATTTTCAACAATTCTAGATTTATCCCTCTTCTTTTGGCGAGACAACCAAAACTTTTCTTCTTCCTAGATTCTTTTTTTAAAAAAAATATGCCGGTGAATTTCTCTTTTTCTCAACAAAAAAAAAATTGCTTTTATTATAAATAGACGAGGGCATTTTAAAAAATGTCATCTTCATCCTAGCTTTAGAAGAATCCGATTACAGCGAATCTTGGCCGCGGGGTCGTTCTCGTGCATAATCCTCCTTGTGGGGAGAACCTACGTGAAGTGCACTTTGGAACTCTACAGCGCTGCTAGATAAGCCTCTTTTATCGGCGACGGAAGATGTTTAGGTTCAGTGAAGATGCCACTTCTGAGTCAGAGATGAATCCATTTCCTGATGTAGGATTCCCCCTTCCTTCAGAAATATCTGGTGACGAGATGCAATGATTCGAACAGATTTTAGAACCAGTTCTAGAAGGTAGTGGATTTAAATGAAAAGTGATGTTCTAAATTTATCTTCATTTGTGATGAACTTTCACATATTTAGGCCTACTGGAATTTAAGATGGAATATGCCCTTGTAGTTGTTAACCTAGGAGAAGACACGCACTCGATACTAATGTTAGTAGTCACGCGGGGTGGCTGAGTCACCCCAATCCTTTTTTTATAATTATTTTTATTCCACATGATAAATAGTGATTCCAGTGAATACCTTGATTAAGAGGAAGTATATATTTCCTACTTTTAAGGACTTTTAAATAATTTTTCTTTTATAAGTTGAGAAAAAATCTAATTAAACTGAACTAAAATGTTTAAAAAATGTTTTAAATGCTACACTTTAATAAAAAATCACAGAAACTTTTAACTAACATTACAGGAAACATATTTGCAAGCAAAACGTCCCATTTTGTTCAAGTTATTGTAGTGTTATTGTCCTTTGATGATCAACAAATGTTGAACTTTTTCTTGCTTGTGTCTTTTTGACTGGACGCATTGGGGCTTGTGGAACACTTGTGGCTTCATAACTTTCTTGATGGAGTTTCTTAATTAGCACTTGAAAACTTTACTCTTAACTCAAAAGTTTCGTCTCTCTCTCTCTCTCTCTCTCTCTCTCTTTATCACTTTTCTCAAATTTACTTTCACTATCAGGATTAAAATCCATTATTTCATCGGGTTCTTCCCTTGCTCGATCAGTTTAAATTTCATCTAACAGAGATCACACAGATCTCAATTTCTTTCTTTTTATCCTGTTCATTTACATTTATAAGCCATATTGAGTCGAACAGCACAGACATCAAAACCACGAAGTCGTTCACAAGGGGAAAATGTAGTATGTTCATAGAAAATATTTTGGAACAAAAGCGGTCGCGCGGTGAACTCAGTCATTCCAAATACCTTAAAATTGTAAGAAAACGTTTGCTACTCTCAAAAAAAAAATGGGAGATATGTCACAAATACATTTTAATTCCCGTGAAGACTGTCATATAGGATATTGACAAGGTAACAAATAAACTGTTTTCCAAGAATTCAAGATTTCGTGAGCTTGGGAAGTATCGGTGCCCCGGGTTAACCCAATAAAAAGAGTCAATTAGCGGAAGAATTGCTTTTCTACAGATAAGAGCTTTAAAAATAACACTTTCACATAATGTTTTAAAATAAAACTAGCACAGAATATATAACGATTACAGACAATACATTATAGATTGAAGTAATTGTGTCGTAGTTTACGCCCAATATAAGAACCAAAAACTATGTTAAAATAAACATAAATTTTTACCCAAAAGATATATATATATATATTATGATTTGTTTTTTTACAATAAGGTTGAGGATTGGTATTTTTACCATAGCAGACCTAGTACTTTCCCCGGAAGCTGGTATCACTTTTTAGTGTGGCACCATGTACGTGAAAATCAATTGCCACAATGTAATTTTGATTCTCTCTTTCCTACCCAGAGAGAGGCACCGGAACTCAGACAATGTGAAATTGTACTAAGAACTTAATTTTGCCGGGAGCGCGAAACAGACCTCAGGGGATTGCTTACATGGCGCATGATCATACAACATGGACACCGTTGATTTTTGGCATTCTGAGAATTCACAGACTCGAGCCGGAATCGAACCCACAATCTGGGACGTACAAGGCCAGGACCTTACCAACTACGTCACCCAGCTGACTCCTAAAGTTTATATTGTTATATTCATTTCATCTGAAGTAATAGGATTAGGGAAGACAACTCCAAAACGATTTATTAATAGAAAAAATTTAAACGAATTCATTAATTGAGTTAATTGAAAGGAACTAAGTAATATTAAATAAATGTGTCCAAGTGATTATGAAATCAAAAGGTTTATATTAAGATACTCATTTTTTCTCAAATAACATGACTAGCGATGAAAATTCTGCAACATATTCAGTTATACAAGGAATTTAATTTTGACTGATTTCTATCAACTTCATTAGTGTAAAACCTTGCAAATGTAACTAAACATATTTAACACAGAGAGAAAAACTGTAAAAAGTTTTGTACGACATCAAATGTGTAAAAATACCAAGAACATTATAAGTAATTTCAATCAAATCTTCTTTTTCTTAGTTTTCTAATTTGATTGGTCCGTTATATTTAGAAAATTTAGATTAATTCATTTAACAAATCTTAAGCAAAAAATCCATAATAATTATTTTAATTTCGCTGAAAAATATTTTTTCTTCTAAAGATTTGATCATGATAATATCATATTACGTTTTAATCAATTGTTTGAATAAATTAATTACTATTTATCTACAAATTAATTTTACATTAATAAAGAAAATGTCAAACCTACCAATCAAATAAACAGCACATGTAAAAAAACCTGCTTTAATGAATTAAAAACAACTGTAATTAAATTTCTTAAATATACTTTATAAAGAAGGGGTTTTAATTATATAATTTGGGAATATTTTTCAAAAACTGCAAAAATATTGATGTTTGGGAATTAAATACACTGTTACACAAATTTAATTACATTTCAAGGATCTGCCTCTTCTCAAATAAGAAAATATTTACCTTGATAATTGAATTATTAATTTATTGAAATTCTAAATTCTGATAAGAACCGAGGATTGTCATTAATTCATCAGCTGTTTAATTATCACATTAAATTCACTTTAAATTAAACCTTCTGTCAATAGCCTTCTATAAATAAGAATTGAAATAATAGAGTCTCAATGGCGAATCCTAATTTTATTTCTCTGAATGTTTACACATCAAAATTATTAAACTCAACATTTCATTTGAGAGATTAAGTTTCCTCAAGCGGTAAGTTGACTTAATTGAATATATTGAACATAAATTGACTTAATGATTGAATTTATGGTATTAAGAAGAAAGCTTGGTGATATGGTAATTTTTCAATTATGGAATTAACTCTTATTTTTTTCTATTGTTTTCAGTAATTGAGATACGTGCATCATAGTAATGTTCAATTGTTGGAATAAAATGACCATTAACTTATATTAGCTAGATAAAAGTCGAAGTTATGCTTGCCTTGAAATGCATAATGAAATTTTGTGCTACATATGAAAAAATACTTTGGTTATAATTATATTGTGCAGTATGCATATTCTTAATTTATAGCTTTATTAACAATGGAATATTTTGCCTTTTATATTAATATTTCAGCGATAAAACATTTACGGCTATAAAAATGCAAAAATAAAGATTTTTATCATAAACACGCGCTGTTCAGAGTTTTCACTTGACTTAAAAAATAACAAAAATATATATATATATTTGTAGAAATATTAGTAGGCTATTAAGGTATCCGACTACCCTAAAAATGTGAATTTTTCCAAAAACTGATAACTTTTTCATGATTTTTATTTTATAGACCGTCTTATTAGCTTTATAAAATACCGTTATTATTTTCCGTTCAATAAAACAAACCTACAAGTGTTTTAATAAAAACAATGTCCTTACTTGCAGCAAGATATATATGTCACACTTTAAAACGCGTTTTACTCAAAAAATGTTTTTTGGAAATACTCAAACGGGGGGGGGATAGCAATTCCTAAAAAAGTTTTGAAAATAAATAACTCAAATTTTTTGTGTATGTTCTATATAATAATAGAAGTGTTTTAACCTTCAGATTTATCAATCACTATTTTATTACAAAATTTACAATCCCTTATGTGAATATAATCACTGTTTTCTTAAGCAATTTCACATAATAACTAAGATAAAGTGGTCTAGTTTTTGTAAAAATTAAAATATCTCTTAGCCTGAAGGTCATTTCAAAAAATGAATAACATTGCAACACATCAGAATTAAAAATTGAAAATTAAACTTTTGGCTCAGAATGGCTCCTTTATGTTATTTCTTGTAAATATTACCCATTTTTTCTTATTTTATTTAATAGTAATAGTTTATTTTTCTCTTCTTAATTTTAGCATATTTTTCTTAAAAAGTATTAAACAAATCTAAAAACAAAAAAATCCCTATATCACCGTTTTTTTTTTTTTTTTTTTAAAGTTGTCGGATACCTTAAAATACAGAAAATAAAGTTATTTTTTTAAGAAAACTCAGGGAAACAAGTATTTTTTTTACTGATGTTTGTGACTTAAATCGAAACTGTGATTCTCAAAAAGCGTATAAATAAATAAAATATTTATATTTAGTGTCAGTTGAATTAGAATATACACATAAAATTGTTTTAAGAATATATTAAAGTATGAAAATATTTAAATGTAATTTTTAGGTAAAAAAAAAACAAGAAAATATGACATATTTTGAAAACATTCTCTTATTATGAAAAACGCTTCTGTAATAAAAAATATTTGGGCTCAATATTACTTGGACTTCTATTCCGAAATTGAGCAAAAAGTTTTGAAAATTCCCATTATTTTCCATTATTATTCTACTGAATATTGACGGGAATTAACCCACAATAGTTGGATTGAGAAAGAAAATAATTTCATTTATTGTGCCTTTAATATTCAATAGGACTATATTTTTTATAATTTGATTTTCATTAGCATCAGACTTGTACTCTGAATTAAGGTTAAGGTTAGGTTAAGGTGATTTTTGAAAAAAAGCGTATAAATATAAGTTTAGCATATTATATAAGTTTTTTAATATATTTAGCGTCAATTGAATTAAAATACGTATAAAATTGTTTAAAAATTATTAATAAAATCTTCCGGTAAAAAGGGAAAAAAATGACATTTTCAAAACATTCTCCTTATGAAAAATCTTGCTATTATAATATTTTGCTTAGTATAGTAAAATAAAATAATAAGTGAAAAAGTTGCATTACCTACAAGGCAAAAAAATAAAAATTGGATTCCAAGAAACATAGCAATTGCATACACAAAAGTGTCTTTGACTAAAATAGATACCTACAGTAATTTCTAAAGCTGTTTCTGAATTAGGCCAGCGAATTATGGTTAAGCTGCTTAATGGTACACCTTCCCCGTACAGCAGGAATTTTGACATAATCGAAAAAACAGCCATGTTAAAAAGTTAGGCCTATTTCTATCTCGCGTGGATGAACAACACTGCTGAAACTTCTGTTCAGAGTCTTACTAAGGATTTTAAACATATGATTTAAAAGTGGATTTATTCCTATTCCAAGACATCACAATAGAACATTTTTTTAAAAAAAGACACCAGTTATTATTTCTATTATTATTACCAGTTATAATTCCAGTTTATTTATACGTATTACAAAATAATAAAATCAGTAACAGGTCTTGGAACTTTAAAGCTACTTGAACAGTTTTACTTTAGTTCCGTCATATTCCTGTGATTGTGATATTGGAGGGAGGAAATGTAGAAAAAGTGCTCCTTCTAGGTTCCAATTTGAAAAAGAATGAAGTATCCTATGTCTGGCTTTCAAGGACTTATATAAATTAGCCTCCGAATCTTCAGCAACTTCTTTTCCTCAGAAGTGTTTTTAAAAAGTTCTGTAAATTGTTGTAAATATTTGTAATACTCATAACCTCAAAGGATATTTTTCCTTCATTCCTTTGTAATGTGTGTTAATACTTCTCTGTGAGCCCCGTGTAATACTTTGTCGTGCACAGGGATTTTATCATTGTTTAAAAAAATATTCTATTGATCGTAACTCTGAACTAAGAGTACTTTTCAATAATTTGAAATAAATCCTGTACAGATGTTCTAGCTTAACATAGGCAAACTGTTATTATTATAGAAGCATTTTTCACAAAAGAAAAGGAATGTTTTAAAAATATGACATTTTCTTCGTCTTTTTGCCAAAAGTGCATTTTAATATATGATTCTTTAATTTAATAATATTCTTAAGACAATTTTAAATGCATTTTCTAATTCAGCTGACAGTAAATATCAAAATATTATTCATTTTTACACTTTTTCAAAATCACGGTTCCAAACGAAGTCAATAACTTTAAAAGATTTAAATTCATCACTGTATAACAGTAATACACACACACACATATATATATAATACTTTTATCAGAGATAATGTTATAGCGGGGGTAATTTAGCTAGTAAGAGGTATGTGCGCGAGAAGCCATTTAGTTTCCTCAATAGACTAGGGTATTTGCTTTCGCCATTCATAGAACGCGCAATGCGTAGAGAGGACTTTATAGAGAGAACTATTGAACTATCTATCTATAAAAGCTCTTGCTTAGATCTTGAAGCCTTGCTCAGCATTTCTGCTTTGTGTGAATAAGCTGTAAGATAGTTAAGTTTTCGTAATTTGGAGAATTTTCAGTTCTGATCGATTTAGTAATCGATTAAAATATTTAACAATACGATAGGGTACTATTTCATGTCAGTTTCAGTGAAATAAACTTGCAGGATTGGTAATTGTTTACCAAAAGAGTACTTGGAAATCGCGATGGATCTCACATTCGAGTGATGAGGACATTACCTTAGCTGCAGTGGCGTAACGTAAAAACAATTGGGCCCCCCGCAAGGTCAGGTCTTGGGCCCCAAGCCAAGATCTTATATATATATACTATTGCTAGAAAAAGTCTGCGTTCATCTACTACTGCATACATAAACAAACAAAAAAAATTTAAAAACCAGAATTTGAAATTTTTTTTAAATGATATTTTATTTTAGTTCATTCCAAGTATAGAGAATAACAAAATAACTCGGTTTTTTTTTCCACAGCTTTTAAAATAAAAACAAGTTTGTAGCGATACCAACAATAATCAAGTAGAAAAATCTGCGTTAAACTGTTTTAGTAGTAACTATAAAAATTATTTAAAAAGGATA